>VZTR01026764.1:177526-194479 GCA_013400775.1 Chaetops frenatus | reverse complement strand
TTTGGTGCCCTTGCAGGTGGGCACCCGCAGGTACATGGCTCCAGAGGTGCTGGAAGGTGCCATCAACTTCCAGAGGGACGCGTTCCTGCGCATCGACATGTACGCCATGGGCTTGGTGCTCTGGGAGCTGGCCTCGCGCTGCACGGCCGCCGACGGTGAGGAGCCCTCCCTGTGAGCAGCCTGCCTCCCTGCCAGGGTCCCCTGCAGCCCCCTGGGACACTGCAGGGGTGGGACTGGATGGGCTGTACATCCCTTCCAACCCAAACCTGGCTGGGGTTCTGGCCGTGGCCTGCATTCCCAGTGTTCCCTTTCCCAAATGGTGCTTCCCTCTCCAGGCCCCGTGGATGAGTACATGCTGCCTTTCGAGGAGGAGATTGGCCAGCACCCCTCCCTGGAGGACATGCAGGAAGTGGTGGTGCACAAAAAGAAGAGGCCTGTCCTAAGGGAGTGCTGGCAGAAACATTCTGTAAGTGTGACCAAGCCAGTGCTGCAGGGATTGCAATCCCACGCTCTGCCCGTGCCGTGGTGTGTCCATCACACTGGGGTTTGGGAGGGAGTTAATAATTCCAGTAGGAGTTAAATGGGCTGGAAATGTTCCTCATCCTAAACTGCTCTTTCTTCAGTATTAGAAAATGAGTGAATTTTTTCAGCTTTTTGATGGGAGATCCTGAAGTTACTTTNCCCTGGGACACTGCAGGGGTGGGACTGGATGGGCTGTACATCCCTTCCAACCCAAACCTGGCTGGGGTTCTGGCCGTGGCCTGCATTCCCAGTGTTCCCTTTCCCAAATGGTGCTTCCCTCTCCAGGCCCCGTGGATGAGTACATGCTGCCTTTCGAGGAGGAGATTGGCCAGCACCCCTCCCTGGAGGACATGCAGGAAGTGGTGGTGCACAAAAAGAAGAGGCCTGTCCTAAGGGAGTGCTGGCAGAAACATTCTGTAAGTGTGACCAAGCCAGTGCTGCAGGGATTGCAATCCCACGCTCTGCCCGTGCCGTGGTGTGTCCATCACACTGGGGTTTGGGAGGGAGTTAATAATTCCAGTAGGAGTTAAATGGGCTGGAAATGTTCCTCATCCTAAACTGCTCTTTCTTCAGTATTAGAAAATGAGTGAATTTTTTCAGCTTTTTGATGGGAGATCCTGAAGTTACTTTTCATTGGGTGGCTGAGGGATTCACCTCTTTCAAACACTGGGAGGCTCCAGCAGTGCAGGGAAGGATTTGCCCCCTGTTGTTGAAGAGTTTTTGTTCAATAGTGCAGAACAAAGCAGAGCTTGAGGCCCCTCCAGCCCCAGGTCCTGTGGGACACAGAGGTTCCCATTGGCCAGGTGTCCCTTAGGATGCCATCCTTGCCCTGGGGACCCCCCTTTGTCCCTGTGGGTGTGTGTGTGATGGTTCCCTGCCTGCTTTCCCCCAGGGAATGGCCATGCTGTGCGAGACCATCGAGGAGTGCTGGGATCACGACGCCGAGGCCCGGCTCTCCGCGGGCTGCGTGGAGGAGAGGATCATCCAGATGCAAAAACTCACTAACATTATAACAACAGAGGACATCGTGACTGTGGTCACAATGGTGACAAACGTTGACTTTCCTCCCAAAGAATCCAGTCTATGATAGTTGCACTGGTCATGAAGTGACCACAGGACTCTTCACTGGAGCTGCTACAGCGCACGGACTGCCGGCGTCGCCGCTGTTCCGGGTGGCAAGAACGGATGGTAAGTCTCTCTGGAACATCACCAAGAGGTGTTTATCCTTTGTTTTCCCCCTCCTCCTCCTCCTCCTCCTCCTCCCCGACGTGGATCCATGAGACTTTCTGCATTCCCTGCTTACACCTGAAGGACGTGACTGAGAAACCCCTCACGTGCTGATAAGGAACTTACAATGAAGAATCCGGACCTGAACGGGCTAATGAGCGTTTTAAACACTGACATCCGATTTCTTAATCCCTGTCAGAAGAGACTAATTCCTTTAAATGAACTACTGTTATTTTTTTTAAATCAAAAACATTTCATTTCAGATTTAAAAACAACAACAACAACAACAAAAAAAGGGTAACTTGTTTTTATTGCATTGGTTGTTGTTTATAAAATGACTATTGTAATGCGACTACGACACAGCTTGTGAATGTTCCGTGTGCTGCTGTTCCGTGTACAGAAACAAGAGTAATCAATGGGATAGAGCAAAGAGGCTTCCAAGTATTACTTAACCTCCCTCAACCAGGTATACCTCAGTTCCACCTCGCTAAATTATGATTGACAACACTAATTGGAATAATAAACCGCTCCGTGTTTTGTAAATGATGTATTCCCAATTCCCTGTGTTATTTAAGAAGGGGAAAAGCTTCATGCCCCCAGGAAGTGGCCATTCCTAGAGCCGTGTTTTTAGCCTTTTCTTGTACTCGCTTGTTGTGTATAAAAAAAAAGAAAAAGTGCTGTTTATTGAAAGAAAATTTTCCTTCCTCTTTTAGTTGAAAGCTTTTCCCTCCATTTCCCAGAGTATCTCATCCATTTATTTAACTGAATACTATTTAGGTTTGCTGTGTCTGAGGAATATTTGAAACCTTAAGCATGACTTTTTTTTTTTTTTTTTTTTAAATTTTCTCTGAGCTGTGACACTGGAAAGCTCTGAATTCTTGTTGTTGGTTTTTGTTTTCTTTTTTTTGAAAAAGAGTCTTTTTTGCTATTTATGTTGGTGCCGAGGTGGCGGCGAGTTCCCTGTCCCGCCAGGCAGTGGGGGCTGTGTCACTGTTTCAGGATCACCTCAGGAAGCTCAGTTCCCCCAACTCCTCACCCTCTGCTTGGAGATTTGCAGCTCCCCTCCCCTCAAAGCTCGGTGCCATCGGAGGGGGGTGCAGCAGCTCACTCCCTGTGAGCCACAGGTTGAGCCTGGAGTCACACACAAAGTTCTAGCCACAGATTCCAGATCCTAAACATTACAAATTTCAGGGATAACCTAGTTCTGCTCACGATATGCAACGACCATTCCGAGGTAACGAAAGGAATTTCAACGTCCAGAGCACAGACTCACAAACAAAAAGAGGAAAAACATGGAAATGGCTTCACAACTCCAAGCCTGGAGTTCAGGATGTCAAGCCTTATGCTGGAATTACAGTGACTGGTAGCTGGGTGCCAAAGTGCTTCTCCCAAATCCTATCCCACTCCATTGATTGGATCCTCCACACCAAATTTCAAGGAAAATAAAAGTTGTGACCCCCTGGAGCGCAGAGCCGGCAGCGGCCCTTGGTTGCTGTGTGTCCTTGTCTCCGTGTGTCCCCAGCCAGAGGCTCTGGAAAGCAGCAGCTGGGAGCTCCTGGCTGCAACCTGCATCTGTCAGCTTCATCCCTGGGAGCAGTGGGATGTGATGGATAAAGCAGAGGCAGCTCTGGGCAGGGAGGGAGGAAGGGCTGATGCTCCACCCAGGGCTGTGAGGGCTCTGGCACTTGGCTGTGCCCGAGGATCCTGCTCCAAGGGGCCGTTGGAAAAGGGAAAGGAATCCAGTTTGTGGGGTTCTCTTGGCTGGACACTTCCCTTTGACTTCCATTTTTGCTCCACTTTTAATTAAACTTCACAAAAAGTAGGACAAATCCCAACCCCCATCCTTTCTCCACGGACACCTCGGGGCTTTTGACCCTTCCCTGGCAAAAATGGAGCCTCGAGCTGGTTTCACTCTGTGCTGTTGGAAATCTGATGCCAAAATTGAAGCTGTATCCAGGGCCCTCCTGTGTGTGACCCTTCCCACGGAGCTGCTGCAGGCTCGGGGCTGGCTCCTCCCTTTGGGATATCCCTGCTCAGCTCCCGTTCCACTCCCAGCTTCCTGGGATTTACCAGCACCATGTAGCATCCCTGAGGAAAGGCTGCTCCTTCCCAATGCCTTTTTAACGGGTCAGAACGATCTCCCCGGGCTGCTCTGCTCCAGCTGTGCCCCCAGGGCTTGGGAGGAATTCCTGTTTCACTTCAGAGCACTCAGTGAGGGCAGGATCCAGGGATGTGGTGCTGGGGAGGATTTTGGTGTTGGCCCTTCCTGTCCTGGGCTCCTGGGGAGCAGCAGAAATGCTGCACCTGGCCCTGGGTTGGTGTGGGAGCCCCTGCCTGGCCCCACCAGGTGCGATTTCTATGTGTGAGAAGTTCCTGTCCCATCCTCAGAGCTGCTGGAGGGGGTTGAACCACAGCTCTCATTCCTGGGGTATTCCCAAACTCCCCTGTGAGCATGGAAATCACCCAGGCACCACAGGGGAGATCTCAAAGCTCAGTGTAAGCAGTGCTGAGACCTGTCCTGCTCCCATCAGCATCCACACAATCAGTCAGGTCACCCCCTCGCCTCTTCTCCAGCATTTTTAACCTTTTTGAAGACATTTCTGTTGATCAGGAACACTTGGTACAAAACACAGGAAGCTGCAATACACATCCCTGGGCAAAACGACTCCAGTAGCATCCTTGATGGAACATCTGTTACCTCAGATACTCAACCAGCAGGACTGCTTTGCTTTCCCCCTGCAGTTTGTTTTTTTCAGTCCATCTCCTCTTCGTTACCTCTCGAGTTTGGTGAGCGATTACTTTAACTTTCCTCTTTGTATTTGTCAGTGTTTTGGGCACAGGTTGTTGTACTACTGTCAAAGGGCACTTGCTGCTTTTCTGCAAGTGCCAAAAAACCAACCAACCCCCCCTTGCCCTCAATAAAGTGATTGTTAAATATTGTACAAATACAAATGTATACTCTGCCCTCTTCCCCAGCGGGAAAATAAAAAATGTGACTACTCTGACTTGCAAATGCTTCTTTGGAAACTTTATTTTTAACACGTGGGGCTGGTTCTAGAGCAGTTCTTGAGCCAAAGTCTCAAGTTTTGTTACAAAAAATTCGGTATGGAAAGATGTTACCTTGTACTTGGCACAAAATACTGATTGCAGGTGAAGCCTGTTGGGATTAAACATTTAATGAAGTAAATTCGGCTGTGATTAAAGATTTAATTGAGTAAATTTTCCATGTCAAGGCAGATCTGAGAATGAAAAGTGCAGTGTGAGCTTTGACCTGATGGGGCTGTGCTGCACAAGGGAGCTGGGAGAGCAGCATGGCCTGAGCCAGGATCCAGAGCCCTCAGCCACAGGGAGAAACTCCAGAACTTGGATTTCTCCAAGTGGGAATTGTGTGAGAGGAGATGGCTCTGAGCTGGGCTGAAGCACCTGGGGCTGTGAGTGAGGCACAGCTCTGGCTGCTTCAAGGCAAGAGCAGCACAGCTCTCCTTAGAAAATCCCAAATGGATCAGCACAGAAAGCCGCTTCCAAAAATTTCTTGTCCTGTGGGTAACCATCCCTCCTTCTCCTGGAGCTCACAGCAGTGCAGAAGTCCTGCTGGAGCTCAGAGCCAGCTGAGGGAGGAGGCTGCCCACTGCTTGACATCCGTGGGGCAGTTGGGGTACACCTGCAGGGCATCCATGATCTGGCTGCTGTCCAGCAGCAGCTTCATCAGGAGATATTCCCGCTGTGCCCGCACCGACGGCCGCTCCAGCGGCTTCACCAGCTCCAGCTGCAGCAGGTGCTCAAAGGCCTCAAAACAGCACAAGGGGGAGTGGAAGGGAACATCAGTCCTGCCCCAAAACACCCCACACTCCCTGCTGGGGCTCTGTTTGACCACCCCAGTCTGTGCTCTGGAAAATAAAACCTAAATACTTTTCATTTAAAAAAAAAAAAGCATTTTAGGCTCACCTTCATGACAACTGGCTTCTCAAAGTTGTACATTGAATGTGCCTTCCTCTGGATGAACTTCTGGAATTCTGTACCAGTCAGAGGAAAAGAAAAGGGGCAATTAGAAGGGAGTGAGTGAGTGGTGCAGGGTTTGTAAAGCTCTCAGGCATTGCACTCACCATTGTAAACCATCTGGAAGTTGAATGGTTCTCCATCATAGACCTCATTCAGGTGTTTCATGGCTATGATGAGGCAGATCTCCAGCACAGACAGACCTGCAGGGAAAGACAAGAACCCCAAGTATTTCCCCTGAGCACAGAGACACAGGCACTTCACCCACTCTGCTTATTCCTCTATTTTCACGTGCTCTGGGCCCCACCCATTTGTGTTCTGTATCTTTATTTTGTAAAGAAATTCCAGAATTGGAGAGGCTTGATAAGAGAACATTTGTATTTGAAGCAGAGATGTTCTGGAACGGGCTGTTCCACCAAAAAGAAGAACTGTAAATATTTAAGTTGTATCCACAGCTGTGTCTGAGCTCAGAGCTGACTCCATGGGCACAGGGAACCCCTGTGCAGCTCCCACCCACAGGGAACACTCCCTACACAGCATCTCTTCCACCAGGAGAATTCCAGGGAGGGGCTTGGCACTTCCCGTGCTTCTAGGGAGAGTTCTGGGGAGAAGCTGAGCTTTACCATGGACGATGTTTGCCCTGGAGTCGGCCCTGTGCTGCCTGCTGGCCTCCTGCAGGTCTGCAGCCGTCAGCAGGGGGTGGTGCACGGTCACGGCACTGCCAGCCAGCATCTGCAACAGCAGAGACACAGCCCGGGCCACAATCACACACCATTCCTGCCTGGAATGCACAGGGACACCATTCCTGCCTGGAATGTAACACCATTCCTGCCTGGAATGCACAGGGACACCATTCCTGCCTGGAATGCAACACAATTCCTGCTTGGAATGCACAGGGACACCATTCCTGCCTGGAATGCACAGGGACACCATTCCTGCCTGGAATGTAACACCATTCCTGCCTGGAATGCACAGGGACACCATTCCTGCCTGGAATGTAACACCATTCCTGCCTGGAATGCACAGGGACACCATTCCTGCCTGGAATGCAACACAATTCCCGCTTGGAATGCACAGGGACACCATTCCTGCCTGGAATGCAACACAATTCCCTCAGTCACCCACTGGAAACATGAATGGGTAACACCCACACACACAGCAGGTTCATACTAAAGCCTTGCAAATAGCTGGCACTTCAATTGCATTTAGCCAGGAAAGTTTTCCAGGCTTAGAACTCTAAAGCTTCCTGATTCCAGGAGATAAATCCTCATGAACCTGTCTGGATCCATGGCCATGGATCAGCACCTCAGAGGCTGCTGTGGGAATGACTTAACAGCTGTTCTGCACCTGCTTTGGTACCCAGGGACAGCTCCCACTGTCCCAGGCTGCTCCAAGCCCCCTCCAGCCTGGCCTTGGGCACTGCCAGGGAGATCCAGAGGCAGCCCCAGCAAATCTGGGAATTCCAGCCCAGCCAGGAATCCCTTCCCAATCTCCCATCCATCCCTGCCCTCTGGCAGTGGGAAGCCATTCCCTGGCTCCTGTCCCTCCAGCCCTTGTCCCCAGTCCCTCTCCAGCTCTCCTGGAGCCCTTTTAAGAACTGGAAGGGGTTCCAGGGTTTCCCCAGAACCTTTTCTCCACAGTTTGTCCAGAAACTCCTCCCTCATCCCTGCCAAAAATCTGTATTATGTGCTTTTGGTGGAAAGATGACTTCCTCCAAAGGAAGAATTCAGCACATGCTGCAGAAAACCATAGGAAAGCTGAGCCTCAGCTCTCAGGGAGGCTGTTGTTGCCATCAGCTCCTTGCCTGGCCTCCACTGCAGCCACAGGGACAGATTTGGGTGCCCTGCAGTGGGAATAATCTGCAATCTTGTAACCAAGAGCGTGCAATGCAGAAAAACCAGGGCAGGACCAAGGCCAGGGCTCTGCTCAGGCTCAGCACTTTGCAGCTTCTCTGCTCTGGACACTGCAGGGAGGAGCTGCCAGCACCAGAGCCCAGCACAGCCCAGCTCACAGATCTGGGGGCTGGCACAACAGCCCAGGGGGCTTTTCACACTGACACAAGCACAGGGATGTTTTAGGATGGTTAAAGAAGTGTTATTTATCCTCTGTAAAAGTGTCAGTGTTATTTATATGAGCTGTGTTCAAAAGCAGAATAAGGGAGGCATCTCATATTTTAAAAAGACCCTCCAAGAGAGCTGCAGCTCCTGTGTGGTGATAGGAGGAAGTTCGAGTAGAAAAAGGATTTAATATGGGCAGATTTCAGGATTTACCAGGAACCAAAAAGAATCTCAGAAAGGAAAAAATAGTTTGAAAACCTACAGTTTTGTTTTATAAATGGAAAGGCTTGGAGAAAGTTAAATAGCAGAAGCTCAGCCCCATCTGAATTGAGCAGTCCCTCCTCAAAGGGTAACTGCTGCAGCAACTGCAGTTACCCCCACTCACTGACACAGCTCAGGGTGATAAAGCCTGCAAGGAGCCAGCCCTGGCCAAAGCTCAGTAAAATGATGTTTCAGGCAAAGCTCACTAAAGGCCTGAAAACCACGAGAGTGCTCATTAATCACTGCAAACCAAGGAGGTGTTTTATAAATACCCAGATACACACCAGGAGCAGATGCAGCGAGCGCAGGTCTTTGGTGTGGTGGAAGAGGTTCTGCAGCACGTCCTGCACAGCTTTATCTTCTGAGAGATGCTACAAGAAACAATAAAGGGAGGTTTTAACCAGCTCATACTCACTTCTAATCATTTCATACTCACCTGGAAAAATAGCAGGTAAATGATTTTTTTCAAGAGCTCAGCTTACACTTGACAATACAATTTTCATGTCATACAATAAGCAAAGATTCTCTATCAGAATTTAATTTATTCCACAGCATACTCAGCCAGTTAAAGGAAATGCCAATCTTAGGTAAAAGCTTCACACTTTTACTGGTAAAAGATATGTGTATAAAGGAAACCAGCTTTACACTGCTCTCACTTTAGAATATTTACTAAAATCAAGTATAAGATGCTTTAAATACCTGAACATTATTATTCCATTTTTGTGCAAAAGACTGATCAGGAAATTCATCAGGAAGAGAAAGCTGTTTCTTAAATATCTTAATGTACTGTTTAAAATCAAAGGAATTCATCAAATATATCTGTCTGTGAGAGAACCTTGACTTTACTCTCTTCTCCAAGAGCTCCAGGATATCCTTGATGGAAAAAAAGAAAGGAAAAACAGTAATTAAAAAAGCAGATGAATTTGGTGTTTTCTTTGCTACAGCACAGACAAATAACTGAAGTAAAGTGTGCTGAAAAAGAAAGAATTATTAAACTCTCAAGCTTAACATGTTGTAACGTAAGTTAAATGTTCTAACAAGCCCTTTGCTGATTATTTTAATTGATGTGCCTTGCAATGCCACCAACCATCCCAGCCCACGTGATGCACCACATCACACAGGATCATTTGTTGCTAGGAAACCCAGCAAAATTTCTCCATAGATTATGGAAATATTTCAGCTACTTAAGCCTGAATCAAACCTTGCAGCCTGTCAGGGCTCTGGACAAGTTGTTGTGTGGTCACACCAGGGCTGGCAGCTGACAGGCCACGTGCTTTTTGTCAGCCTGAGAGAATACAGCTTAAAAATCATTAAAAAAAAAAAAAATACTTAAAGAGCTAAAAAAACCCCTCAGAAAAAACAGCTGTCAGCTCTGGAGACAATTCCTTAATTACACTCAAAAACAGGGGATGAAGGGTTCAAAATTATGGGTGAGGAACACACCAGACTCAGGACAGTGATGATGCAAAAGGAAAGATTGTAATTTATTAAATCAACAATTAACTTTTCTATTAACTTCCAGAAATTTGCCCAGCTGGGTATCCCCTAATCCCAGTCAAACCTAGAAAAAGAGATCTGAATTACTCTTCTTCCTGTTATGACCCAACTACCTTCAGCACCAACAGTTCATGGTGAGAATAGAATCAGTTTTATCAAGTTTCCACAGTGTTCCACAGGAATTATTTCATAGCATACACACAACCTTGCCCATAATTCAATATAATGCCATTGTAAAATCATAGGAAATAATAGGAAAATCATAGGAAATTGAACAGGGATCCTAAATCCATTTTATAGAAAAAGTGCCCTACTGAAATGTTTACTTTAAAAAATGCCTTTGTCCTCAGAAAAGAGATTTAAACACAGTTAGTGCAACTCTGTCCTTACCAACTGCTAACCAGGAAATTCAGGAGCCCCTCCAAAGAGTGAGCCACAGTCTAATATTGAATGTGTGTCCTTAGAAATGTTGCTTTGCTCCTTTAGCAGTGAAACTGGTGGCTCTGGGCATCTTCCATTTGCTCTCAGCATCTATTATTTTATTTTTCACATCCTTCTTCCCAATTCAAAAGTTAGAAAGATGGAGAATTGAAAAAATTCTCTTAGGAAATTACAAGAGAGTAGAAAACATTCCAACTAAGACAAAAGTCACTTTAAAGCAGTTAAAAACTTCTGTGCCATTCCTTACCTGCCTACAGGTGAGTCCAATAACTGTCACTGGGGTCTGTGCAGACTGGGAGATGTCAAAGAGGTTGTAGAGCAGGGTCTGATTCTTGTGGTGGACAAACAAATCAAATTCATCCAGGACAAATAAAATCGGGCAGCTGCTGGTTCGGTCTCCTGAGAGAAATTTGGAGAGTTTGCAGGGCAAGTTTAGACAGCATTAGGCTTCCACTGCTACAGCTTTCAGTAATTATGGGGTTGAAAATTGGCAGATTTGCTTTCAGCTTTTCACTAAGCCCTCCTTCCCCACAGGTACAACAGCAACAAGGAAAATACACTGAAAATTTGGGAAGGTTTTGTAGTGTTCTGCCACACAGTATTTCTGCTTCTATAAGGAAGACAGACTTCTTTGGCCAATTTCATTTTAAAAACAGTATTTTTAATAGCACCAATCTGGATAAAAGAATCTGTCCTTCACAGCTGACACCACATGCAAGCCTTTACAGCATCAGGTCTGTTTTTGTTCAGTATTAATTCTTTTTTATATTATTTTGTAACCATGACACATTCTCAGGCTGAGTTTCTTCACTCCACCTGTAAAGTAGAAGAAAAAACTCCACTTTTCAGTCAAGTGACCCAGAGTTTCAGGACAGGGAGTTTTAGTGTTTACCTTTCCTCAAAGCTTCAAGGAGGAAGGCAAGGTTTTCAGCAAAACTTCCCTAGACAGAGAATAAAGAAGTTTCAGAATGGAATTGCAGTGTCATTGTCAGAATTCAGACATGCAGTGAAGGCCACCTCCTTCCAAAACCATGCTTTCAGAAATGCACTTCATGCTGTATAATCATAAACTGCCCAGGACAACAGAAATGATGGATAACTCTACATCCATCCACTTTTTTCCAGTTTGAAATCCCCAAGCTGCCTCAGACAGACAAAAATTAGTGGTCAGGAGAATGCCTGCAATCAGCTAAATTCACAAGCAGCTCTATCTTTCCTTAAATAGCTGTTGCATCCTGATTTTCCAGCCAGACACATGGAAAAAGTGCCACCTAACGTGTTCCACTGAGAAGGAGCAGGATGCAGGACTTAATTGGCAACTTTATTCAACAAATGAAAGCATCAAACACTCCTGACAGAAAACACTGAATGGCTGTGCCCATCCTGCTCCAGTTACACAAATTCTCCCACTCTGCAGCACTCCAGGTGTGAGATGAGAAATAATGAACTGGAGACCACAAGCCCTAACAAAGGAGGCAGAAAAGCAAATTTACCCTTTGAATGTGAGTTACAGAAAATGAGGGAAGGTTTATTTTCAAGCACTTTGGTCTCTCTCTTTAGGACTGTCTTCAGTACTAATGTAAATCAGTTTATTTGTGGGAAAAGGGCAATAACAGGATGATTTTAATAGAAACTCCATGGAAAATGAGAGCTCTAGGAAGCCTAGATAGACTTCCCCATCAACCAAAAAAGGTTGGCAATATATTAAAGATCCTGCTTTTTCATTGGTTAACTTGCTAATTTCTTGTTTGGAAATATTAAAAACAACATTTCCAAATTCCCCACTCCTCTGAACAAAGTTTCTTTGGAGTGCTTGTTTTATTTAGGGGCTTTTTAAGAGAGACTTCCCTTTTTCCCTCCTCCTGTAAGGCACAAGGTGATGTATTTTTAAAAAATAATAAGGATGTATCAATATTGCTCAATCAGCCAAGGGAACCTGAGCACTTGTGTGGAGCTGTTGGCACCACAGCCCATTCAGGCCCAGTAAGCTCCATCCCACAAAGCCCCAGTTTCCCAGGAAAGGGTTTTTTAAGGGGTAAGTGAAGTTACTCACAAAAACTTTGTCCTCAACCACATTTTCCAGCTGCAGCTGCCTGGTGATCTCCTTCAGGGCCACTTTATCATTTGTCTGCAGAAGCCCTGAAAGAAAAGGGATTTTCATGAAGAGCTGGCAGTTCACTCCCACTTGAAACTTAACCAGCAGCTTCTCTCCCTTTCCAGCCTTACAAAGCTTTGCCTTTTTAAAAGTTAGACTGGACAGGAGTTTTCTGGACCTGACAAGTTACTTAATTCTGTCACTAAGAGCACAGAAGTTCCCTCCATATTAAGAAATACAAAGAGAGGAATTCTGGAGCTCACAGACAAACATGTCCATAATTTAGGCTGGACTAAATTGCTGAAACCAAAGTTTTTATTCAGTACATACAAAATACAGAACTGAATATTACAGAACACTTGATCAATGATGTTTTACTTGCCATTCAGATGGACTTCCAAGAGGTTTTCTCTAACTTGTGTCATTTCCCTGAGGTCTTTTAAGACACGATTTAATAACTAGGAAGAAAAATACAGAATTTCTGTGAGAAGATGAATGTTTTAACAGCAAGGAAAGTGTAATTACAGAAATTATAGGATAGGAAACTGTGTGAGGTTTCATTAAGTGAACATGTTTGAGTAATTTCCAAACTAAAATACTAAAATGACAACTTTGCATTCACCAGCACGACTATGACAACTACATTTGTTCATTCTGCTGAACTGGGAGGGAAAGAAAAATAACTCTGGTATTTCAGTCTCTCATTTCTGGGGGTAATATCTGGGACTTTTGCCTTAATCAAAAACCTTTATGAATTTGAGATGTGAGAGAATTTAGCTCTTGAGTTGGTGCCATATTCAGCTTCATGGCTTCTTTGGATGATGTAGAAAGGAACTCTTTGCTTTAGATCTTAAAAGAAACTCTGCTTATTCTTTTCTTCTGGAAGACAAAATCAAACTGCACATGATTAATCACCTGCTACTTATAAGACTTAGGGGTCCCAAATTTGCTGTCCATCAAGAACTTGTTACTGCAAAAGTCATAAGGAACGTGCATTAAAATATCTGTAAGCAGTGGAAATGTTAAATTTAAAAAATTAAGAATCTACTATTTGCTTTGGCTTCCTCAGATGAAGATTTATAGCTCCCACTTATGTGTAAGAATAAACACATAAATACACACACACATGGTCTTCTTGACTCTAGCATCTTTCTCTTGATATATAATAAGGAAATAATTCATTTTGCATAGGTGATTTTGCTAACATATTCTGGCTGAAAGGACCACAAATTTTAATCACATCATTTTCCGTAAAGACTTAAGTGCTGAAGTATTAAACATTGAAGTTAGAGGTCATCCCTTCATATGCCCCAGCTAAGGGGAATTCCCCTAAGATACAAAACCTACACTTACAAACCATAACCACCAGACAATATTCTGCTCCATGTGGGTAGCAATATTTCTTCAGGATTAGGATACCTGATCATTTCTGCATATACACAGCTATGGAGAAACTCACCCTTTAGACTTTCTGAGCTTCTGGATGCCCTTTCATCATTTTACAGTGAGGGTCCAGTAACAGGTTAATTAAAGAGTAATCAAACATGGCTTTAATCGCAAAGACAAGTGTTAGGAACAGATTTCTCCATGCTGTTCCTGAACAGAATTAGCCCACAGAAAGTCCTGGAATGTGTTGAATTTCTATGCAAACCATTAGGAATTCTCTCTGTAAAACAAGACAGAGATGAAAACGCAGCAGCAAAGGCTCCCAGGACTGCAGTGAGGTTCTGCTGGACCCTGAACAACAGAACCCAGAGCTGCTCCTACCGCAGTTTTCCCGGATCCCCGGGGTCCGATAACGAGGGCGGAATTACTCTCCCCGTGCACCGTGGTTCTTTTCAGCAGCTCCAGCAAATGTCTGTGTTGAAAACAGAAATAGGCTGAAAACCTCAAAGCTGACAAGAGTCCCCAGAACCAGGGGAAATTCAAAGAATAAAACTCGATGCACTTCGGCTTGCTCCGAGAGCCAACGCTCAGGGCATGCAAAATGTAATACAATAAAGTACAAAGGGCTCAGTGATCAGAGCTCTTAAAATACTTTAAAATATTAAAACATGCAGAAGTTGAGAGTATCACTAATTCATAAAGTTCTGCAATTCTCTGCCATGAAAGGACAGACTTCAATAATAATTTCTCTCTTTAAGAAATAGATTGCTTTCTGTGCTAGCACTATTCCTCACCAGCTCTAAATTACCTGCAGATACTCATCCCCTCAAACCACATTTAAAGTGCTTACAGCAACCACTGACACCTCCAATTCCCAAAGGCTTCCACAAATTAATGTGCTTTTTGGCATATGGAATACTGACATCCTGCTGTTGCTTCTGAAGGGGTGGGTTTGTTCACTGTTGGAGAGCCAACTCCAGCCAAGAGCCCTGATACATCTTGGGAAGGAAAAAATCAGAGCTGGGGAGTTCATTGTGTTTTCCCTCCAGTGGTACATCCAGTAGAACAGCCTGAAAATTGCTTTTCAGAATTCCAGGATAAATAGGGGAGGCTTGTTTTGTTAAACTGACATGATAGAAATATATTTTCTCACAACAGCAATGAAATGCCTATGTGAGCCCTGCACTGTTTTAATAAATGGTTTTGTCTCTCTTGTAATGAAAGCTTGTGCTCACATCAGGTGATTGCACTTACATAAAGTCAGTCTTGGAAAAATTAATTGTTTAAAACAAGTTCTTTAAATATGTCTTTGTTATCTGCAGAATTTGACCTGCACCTGTAAAATGATCAGTACTGGGACGGTGTTATTGTCTCAGTAAGTCCCTTCTGGATGGCTCCAGAAGCAGATTTGCTATAAATTCAGGTCTCTACTTCAACAAATATGATGCTGGCACAGAAATTTTAAGATTTACTTCTAACAGTTTACCAACAAACAGGAGAAAACTCTAAGTAAAAATAAAGTATCATAGCAAGAGAATTTAACTTCTTGCTTGGCCAGGCCATTACACAGAGTCCTAGAACATGCACTAAAAGTATCTTTCAGTCTCATAAAGTCCTTCATGAATTTGAGATGTGAAACAAGGACAAGAAATCCAAAACTTAGAGCCTGACAAAACCAGCAGGGAACACTTGTATAAAAACTCTTAAAACCTGAATCAAATAACTTTTAGAAGCACTGGGGCTGCAGGTCCTTTAAACCTGTATCATTCAGAAAAACAGAGAAGCAGAAAATTCTGACTTGACTAGATTATTTTACTCCTGCAGTTAAATTAGAAATCACTGAATCCTAGAGCCTGCTCACTCACCTGTACTGCTGCTCCATCCCAAACAGTTTTCCAGCAGCACAATGGTGGCAGAACCTTTCACGTAAGATTTTTTGCACCTATGGATTTGACACAGGACAGGAAAAATGTCTGGGGCTTCAAACACCAGAGTTTACCAATAATGTAACTACAGCAATAAAATGATAGTAAATTAGGGACATTTTTGGTGTTACAAATATTCCGTAATACACAAATCTTCACTGTCATCGATGACAGAGGGGTCTTGAAAATGAGAATAAAGCTGCAGGAGGTGGAGTATTGTATATATATTATATAAAGGAGAAAAAGCAATTAGAAGAGATTAAATTATAAGAAATCACCGACCCAGAGGTAATTCCTTGCATTGATGCATTGCAGTTTTTAACCAGCAACTTTGGGAAAACAGGAGAATAAAGGTTTAAAAAAGCCAAACAAACTAAAAACCGATTTGGCAGCTGCTGTCCTGCTGCTAAAAAAGTCATCTGGGTTCTGATTCACCCTACAGACTAGAAGGTAAAAAACCTAAATACAAAAAAATAGATTTATGCAAATCTGTTGCCACAAACAGTTACAAAAGCACAAGACAATCCTTTAAGTTTTTTACTACATTATTACTGTAACACTTGAAGCAAGCAACAGGTGAGAAGCTGAAAGAAGTACAGAAGAGATACAAAATCCATTTGCAGCCCTAGAACTTGTATCTAGTAACTGTACAAGTCTTTGTAACTGGTCCAGTAAAAAAAAAAATACAATGACACCCATGGCAGAGGATGGCAAAGTTCCATAACTTGAAAACAAAGTAATCAATGAAGATGTTACTGACCTGGGAAATGCACTCAGCACTTTCTCCACTGCTCTCCTTCAATTTACGCTTGCTCACTGCAGAAGGTTTCATCTTTAAACAGAAGATAAAGGCTTTATTAAACAGCACTGCTTTCCAAACAATCCTAGTCAGAAACTGTACTTAGATATTGGTTACTTTTAAGGACTGAATGAACATCTGTTCTTAACTAATAAAGATGCAGCAGTCCACATTCCTGAAAGAATTTTAAATATATTTCTGATAACATTAAACCCATGTTTACACACATCTCTTAAACAGCACTAGCTTTAGGATGCTTTAGAGAGCTTAAAAGAATGTCTTTGCATTTCTGCAGCTGGAACCAGCTACAAGCACATGGAAACACATTTAGACACAACCGATTAAGTTTTTACAGGAAGAACTGGCCATCCTTGTTTATAACAATAACCACAGCATCTCTTTGGATAAGCTGGCTCTGAAGGGGACTTGAAGGTGCCCTAAGGGGATCAGGGGTCTCTGAAGAGATTTGGGTAGATCCGGACGGGGAACTTGAAGGGACTGGGGGGGATCATGATGGGATTGAGAGGTTTGAGTGGGTTCTGAAGAAGATTCAAGAGGACCTGAGGGAATTAGGGGGTTGCGAGGGAGGCTCTGATGGCGATTTGGCGGGGAATTACAGGTCTTGAGGGGGCCTTGGGGGTCCCGACTAGACGGGAAGGGTTTGGGGGTGGTCCTGAGAGACTGGGGGAGAATTTATGGGGGCTAAGAGGGGCTGTGCACGCTCTGATAAGGAACGGGAGAGGGGGG
>VZTR01026764.1:147591-163633 GCA_013400775.1 Chaetops frenatus | reverse complement strand
CACAGGGAAGGGTTTCCATCCCCATATTGCTCTCCATGAATGTCCACAGGGAAGGGTTTCCATCCCCATATTGCTCTCCATGAATGTCCACAGGGAAGGGTTTCCATCCCCATATTGCTCTCCGTGAATGTCCACAGGAAAGGGTTTCCACCCCATACTGATATCCATGGACATCCATGAAAGTTTTTCTGGGAACTGGCTGCTCTCCTAAGGGCCTGGGCAGTATGAAGGGAATTCTTCCAGGGTCATTTGGCCCCAGGGTCTGTGCCATGCTCTTTGTGCCAGCTGAGTTGTGTGTTTGGGCACGAGCTGTGCATCCCCTGAGCCCCCTCAGCTGGGTCTGTGTCCAAAGCACAGCAGCATTCCCAGCAGGATCCATGGGCTCTCTCCCATCCCTGGAGCTGGCAGTGCCTCTGGAACACTCAGGAGTGGGTGGGGAGCAGAGCAGGTGGAGCCAGGTGAGCCACAGAGGCTCTGGGAGCCAGTTGGGACTTGTGGGAGACTCACAGGCATCAGGAGCACAATCTTTCACTCCAGTGACATTCTCATGGAAAATTGCTTCTTGTTTTAGGGGGATTCCTCTGAAATTGGTGCTTGATACCAACTTTGATAATGAGGGGAAATCAGAGATAAAATCCTGGAGAAGTTTTATTAAGTTAGTCCTACATGGGACTCAGCTGGGAGAATTCCACCTGACCTGGGTTTAGCCAGGGCAATGAGAAATATTCCAGCAGCCTGACTGACAGCAGGTGAACATTATCCAGACTGCAGCAGTTTGGGAAGCAGACCTTCTGTTTTGGGAAGTTGTGATTTCTGCAGTCATGGAGACACTCATTAGACATCTCACATTCAATATGCAGCTTATTGAGCAGTTGGCTGAGAAATGATGAGCAGAACAATTGGATCTTGAGGGAAAGCTGGTTTTGGAGAGGATGGTCTTCCCTGGGTTCATCATGTAATTGTTTAAAATTTTTAATTAATCTGAAGGTGCTGCTGGGCACTTTTCTGATGGGATAGGGTAGGTCCTGGTGGCTTTAGGGTCATATTTTTGCTTTGTGTGAAGATCTAGAAGGAGAAAACCCAGTGTCATGGCAAGGTCATAGCTTTTGAGTTAGTTTATGGTTTTTTATATGCTGGTATTGCAAACCCTTCAATAATGAGATCAGACGGATGCAGTTCCCTGATTCTTCTTTCAAAATTTAAAATGGCATTGTATTAAAAATAAATAAATAACAAAGCATTAAGTGAACCAGAAGTGCATGGGATAATATTCTGGTTTCTTGGCCACTGATAAGTTCATAGATAAAACAGTGAAAAGGAGAATTGATGTAAAAATGTGCCCTCGGACAAATTCTACAAAGGGTCCAGAATAGTCACTTTTTATGCACTGAGACTATCACTAAATTCATATATTCTGCAGCTTTCCTAGCACAGATAAAAGGGCCTGGATCAATGATATAATTTACCAATTTAGACCTTAGTTTCTATTTTTAAATAAGTGATATCTAATATTTGGTAGGGGGTTGGGAGCATCTTGGGAAGAAACATTTATCTCTGACCATTTTGGATTCTAAGGCCAGAATAAATATGGGAGAGCAGACCGAATTTCCAAAATACCAGTCTGAGCACAACAAAAGGATTGGGGCTTCTTTTCTTTGAGGTGGGATTTTTTATTTTTNTTTTTTTTTTTTTTTTTTTATCTCCTAACTGAAAAATCCTCCAGTTCTTCCCCACCCCCAAAGTGAAAGAAGAATTGGAGTGCACTAAGACACCAAGAGGAGCAGAAAAGGTGAAAAGGCTCCAAGCAGGGGAGGGCAGACGCAGAGGAGCCATAAAGGGTTTGTTGTGTGGTACACAGGTTGTTAATGCTGTTAATGATTGAACTGTTTATGGGGGATTACAAAGGGGTAGGAAACGACTCTGCTCAGGAATTCCACTGAATCACAGAGACACGAACAAAAGTTGAGCAGGATGCTGGACTGGGACTGCAGAAGCTCCTCAGAGCTGGTGAGGAGCACAAACACAAGTGGCTGCAGGGTCATCGTGCTTTAATTGAGCCACAGGCTGTGTCCCCATGGGCCAGAGGCTCCTGGGACACCAATAACTGCATGGCACTATTGAGTTACTGCTGTGCTAGGGTTACAGGAGCTGGGAGTTCACAGAAATATGCTGTCATACTTGCTAGACCTGTACATCGAGTTTTGGGGGTTGGGCATTTTGGGGGTTTTGTTTTCTAGGGGATTTTAATAAATGCAAACTTCCTAAAACCCACTGATAGGTAGATATTTGTTGTTTGCCCTGCTGGGAGGCCATTTTAGTTGTTCAAGATCAGGAACTTAGTTTTATTAGTGGTTTTATGAATAATTTTGATATCCAGCTTGTTCCCTCAGAAGTCTGATGTTATGATTTATAAACTGGAAGTTCCTTCTCCTATTTTCCCCCATCATAATCAAATTTACAACAACTCTGGCTGCTTCTCTTCTGGTTTTCAGGCTCAATGACTTGGATTCTTGGGCCATGTCCCCACGGGTGGTGATCTTAGGGAGGGCTCTGAGGAGTGTTGGGACTTGCCCTGTGTTTTGTTGTGCTGTTGCAGCCTGAAATCATCCTGTCCTGTTCACAAACCTATCATGCAGAATCTGATCACCAGGTCTATATTTAGAAATCGAGGAGGAACCTTTCAAACTCCTCATAGTAGAGATGGGAAGAGGAGGAGTAGCCAGACTTGTCATTTCTATTTCCCTGCAAAAGAGGCTCCTCAGTTTCTAGAAACGTTTCTGGTGGTGTTGAGTGGTTTGAGCAGCCTCTAGCTGAGTTTTCAGTTAAAAAAGCATATTTTTGATGTTTCTCCCAAAGTCATAGACTTGTCTTTACCCTTAATAGTTTCTGGGCACATTATGATGGATGTTATAGATCATCCAAAGTGGTGAAAAAGCCCCTCTGAGCAGTGCCAAGTTTTAGCATTAGAAGGTTCAGGGAATACTGAGCAGAGAGAAAAGCTGGAGCATCCTGGCCATTGTAGTACTCTACCATATCAAATTACACACACTCCCCCCCATTTGTGCAAAAATCATTAATCCAAACCACGTGTCTGTCGTACATGATTTTATTTCACCTATTGATGATACCAGGTCTGGGGTGAGACATCTCTGGGAGTGAAACTCCTGGCTTATTCCAAACAGGAATTCAACCATGAGCCGTGGATCAGGTTAGCACCATTTACATTAATTAGCAAAATCCATCAGCTGCCAATCAAGCTGCAGTTTTGGCTGGAAGTTTATGCTTACTGGGGCTAACCTGGGTGTAGGAACTCGAGTGCAGTGGCTGCTGCAGCAACTGGGGCTGGCTCTGGCTGGGAAGGGGAGCACTGGCTCACGAGGAAGCTCCCAATCCTTGGAAGTTGTTGCTGCAGCAAACTGGGACAGTGTTTGCTGTGCAGGCTCCCTGCTCCTGCCATATCTGCTGGCTCTTCATAACCTGTGGAATACAGAGTTCAAGGATACAGGGATGAATCCATCAGTTTGGGATAAATGTCACTGTTTTGGGAGTTTTCTCAGAAGTTGTTCGAAACTGGATGTAAAATGTTGCATTAAACATTGGCAGGCAGTAATGTGCCACTTTGCTGTGTAAGTTTGGGTTCATCTGTGAAGAGGGTTTTGGAGAAATAATATTGATCTCTTCCCTTCCCCCAGGGAAAACAGAAATCTGCTGCTAAAAACTGGGGGTTTTTTTCCCAGCTGTTTTGGACACTGGGGAGAAGGGGCAGTGGATGTGTCTGAATTCTCTCTGGAGCATTTCAGGGTATCATTTAAGAATATTTCACCGTACAGTTGTGTTCTGCAAAAGTCACAGGATCCATACTCATAAATAATTAGTGCTTTTTCTGAATTGCCCTCCTTTAGAGCCTGCTCTGTTCAGCAGCAAGTGCAGAATGAAACCTCACGTGATGCACGTGGGTTTAGCAGTTGATGAGCAGCTAATTAAGAGGCTGCCCTGGACCTGGAAGAAGGTGCTGTGGAAGTGTGTATCCAGGAAAACAGTCTTTAGGCCACCCAAAACATCTTCTGGACTTGTGGGATGGAGCTGGAGAGAGTCTCCACTTGTCCCATTCAAGGAATGAGTGATAGTATCACGTTTTCTATTTTATGTGTGGATAATTACAGACAGATTATTCATCTCTGCCTTCTTCTCCCCAGTACAGGAAGTTTTGCTGGCATTTAAGTAGCTTGCCTCAGTTTTGATTTTTTTTTTTTTTTTCCTTCTAAAACCCAAAGCTTTTCACTGCAAAAGAAACCTAAGGGAAAAGTTCTCTGAAACCAGGATGTGTGTGCAGAATGATGGCTGGATGTCCACCCACAGATTAAAACATTCCTGCCAAGGGTAGCTCTGTTCAGATACAGCAAAATAGTTGTGTGGGGATTGTAAGTGGTAGAAAGTTGCTGTTGCCTGTTTTAAGGAAGTGCAGAAGAGAACAAAACTCTGCCTTCAGCTCAGAACTTGAATTAGAAACCACAGAGAAGCAGGATGGAAATCCTCCAGCCTGCAGTGGCATTTATTGCCCAGGATACAGATTTGTGTTATTCCCTTTAAGAAGCTCTGCAGGACTGTTTCTGTCTGAAGTTCTGTACCTGTTACAAGTTTTTAATGTCCCTGCTAGAGGATGAAGTAGGTTCTCTTGTAAATTCCTAGCTAAAGCAGGCTGAGCTCCCCTTGTCACTTCCTGTGCCTGTCAGGTCTGGCAAAGGCTGGGAAAATCCTCTCCACGTGCATGTTGGGAATTGCAGGCAGCTGCTGGTGGGCTCTGCTCCAGCTGGGTAAGGAGCAGGGCTGCAGGTCAGGGCAGGTGATTGTCCCTCTCTGCTCCACTCAGGTGAGACCCCCCCTGCAGGGCTGCACCCAGCACAGGAGGGACCTGGAGCTGCTGGAGAGAGCCCAGAGGAGGCCACGGAGCTGCTCCAGGGCTGGAGCCCCTCTGGAGCCAGGCTGGGAGAGCTGGGGGTGCTCAGCTGGAGGAGAAGGGATCCAGGGAGAGCTCAGAGCCCCTTGCAGGCTACAAAGGGGCTCCAGGAGAGCTGGAGAGGGACAGGAGCCAGGGAATGGCTTCCCACTGCCAGAGGGCAGGGATGGGTGGGAGATTGGGAAGGAATTCCTGGCTGGGAGAGTGGGGAGGCCCTGGCTCAGGGTGCCCAGAGCAGCTGTGGCTGTTCCTGGATCCCTGGAGGTGTCCAAGGCCAGGCTGGAGTAACCTGGGACAGTGGGAGGTGTCCCTGCCCATGGCAGGAGTTGGTTCAAAATGGGCTTTAAGGACCCTTCCAACCCAACCCGTTCCATGAATTTTTAGATCCTGGGTGCTGCACAGGATCCTGGGTATTTCCCTGCCCTTGTCTTTGCAGGTGTCCAGGGCTGGGATGCAGCCACCTCCTCCCTCCCTTTGCCAGCCAAGCCCAGGTGCAAAAATGGTACCATTTTTGTGAGGTTGGTGCAGAACCTCCCCTGTGAACACCTCCAGTCACAATTCAATGAATGCCTGGCAAGATCCATTCACATCCTACCAAGACTTTCCAGTCACCAGTTGTGTGTTCAGTGCTCTGTAACACAGAAGTATGAATTTGTCACAACTCTCCAACAATTTGGAAAGGAAACAGACACTGCAGGTGTATCTGGAAGCTGAGTTTGTAAACCCAGAGAAGTTTTGTGCCAGAATCTTTTCTGAAACTCAAGGTGTGGCAGCTGCTTTTTATTACCTGGTGTGTCTGATTCGAAACCATCACCATACTATTAATTAAAGAACTAAAAAGGAGGTGGTTGGTATCGTGTTGTGGCCCCTTTGGAAGCTGGAAAATTGCCACTGGAGGCAGAGTTTGGTCAGCATAGCTGACGTGGAGATGCAGAATCCCTGAGCAGGATGCTCTTGGCTCTACAGTGATGTCTCTGCTGGATCTATGGGCTCATTTTGGGGTTTTCCATGGCAGAAGAATGAACTGGGAGAGCTTTGTCCCAGTGATGTCTTCAGCAACAGTGAAGTTTGCATTTTAATTTTCCCTTTATTAACTTCCCAAAGTTTAAAGGGAGAGGAGTGCTTCATCCTTCCTTATCTTTCCTTCTCCTTGCCTTTCCTGGCCCAGACACTTTCATCCTTTAAGGAAAGGGCTTCAGCATTTTGGCATTCCTTAGGGACACAATCCCTCATGGGAAAAGAGCACTTAGGGGTTTTCTGTGCATAGGATCATGGCTGGGCATGGCAGAGAAGAAGAAAATTAAGAAGCTGCCAGTCACTTTCTGCTTTTTCATGGAGAGCAGAGCCAGATCTCCAAAGGAAATGGGAAGAGAGGAGCTCTGCCACGAGCCTTTAGGACACAGATCTCTGCAGCTGAGTGCTCCAGAGGCTCTGCAGGGATTTCTGGCCTGGGAATGGCCAGAAATCCTCCTGTGTGGGGATTCTGCTGGGCTCCATCCATCCCTGGGAGCAGGGATTCCTGCAGCTGGGAATGAGGCTGGAGCAGGCTGAGGTACAAAAAACCCCAAAGCTGCAGAGGGACAGGCTGGGACACGCTGGAGCCACTGGCTCTGTGCTGCCTCTTGGGGCTGGGGAGGGGGAATCTGGGTCATGGCTGGCTGGCTGTCCATCCATCCCTCCCAATTGCAGCCTTGCCTCAGCCAGCCACACCTGGAAAGGGGATTTCCTCCCCTCTCCCTGTTCCCTTCCCCACCCACCCCAAAGCAGGGGCAGTAAAGGGGGATCCAGAGGCTTTGATCAGAGGAAAAGGCTCTTTGGCTGCTTTGGTAGCACACGAGGAATTTATTGCTGTGACTCCTCCTGGCCTTTGCACGTTGGAGGAGCAGCACTTCCCTGGGTTTAGGAACTGGAAAATGAGCGTGGATGCATATGTTCATAAAATATTTAATTACAGCATGTCAATTATGCCATTACCTGAGCATAGGTGAGTGTCTGAAAGCCTGAGCTGGGCTCTTTTATATGGCCAGGCTTCTCATATCCCTGCCTGGCCTTCTTCCCAGTACAATTCCCAAGCAATTTCTCATGCCCACGTGTCTAATCCACAGTAATTCCAGGCTGTGGTCATTATGTCCTAAAAAGAGAAAACATTTCTAGTCCAAAATAACCAAGGTTTACTGAAGTCATTCATATTCACTATGGCAAATATCCAAACATCCTTCTTTTTGCCTACTTCCTTTCCCATCCTCCAGCCTGCATGGGTTCTTTTCCTTAAAGAAAATAAACTTTCACTTCTAGATTTCCATGCATTTTATTGCTGTAAATCTCAAAAAAGGAAGGGAAATGACCTTCAGATGAAAATCAGAGTTTAAAAGCTAAATCTGTTCTGTTTGGGACATTCGTTCCTTATTTGTATCTTCAGTTTTAAATATGCAAATTTATTTATTTTTATCCTGCTGAAGCTGCTTCAGAGAGGCAGTGTCAGAGTGTGGTGGTTTATACCTGTAGAGGGGTTTTTGTGTGTGGAATTCCTGGAGCTGTGAGATACATTGTAATCAGACAGGAATTTGGGAAATGTATAGGTCTTTCAGGAATGCATAGCTCATGTTGTCATCATTTTTCAGCTCTCCACCATCCAAAACTTTGCTTTAGCTAATGCAAGCCAGATGGGTTATTGCTATTTTGTACACTAATATTTGTATTTAGGGTTTTTTTATGATCTCTGCTAATACTGCTGGGGCAGTATGAATTATATAATAATGATTAAGGAATTTTTTTTTCTTTTTTTTTTTTTTTACTTCAGTTGTTTTGTTTGTTTCTCTGTTTTGGTTATGGATCAAATGTTGCAGAGATTTGATTATTTTATGTTTCACCAGAGGAAAAAAAGGCTGCTTAAAGATGGATTTCTGGTCTGCTTTGGGAGAAAGAAAAAGAGTGGTTTATACAAATGCAATAAATAAATAAATAACTCTGGGGAAAAAAAAAAAACCCTGCATGTGAGTACAATACTGCAGGAAACATGAGACAGCAGAAAACCAGCCTTCCTTGCAGAAATACTTGATCAAGCATTCTTTTCCCCTGAAGTGAAATTCAGATTAATAATGGTGACAGTTGTCAACTTCAAACCACCATCAGTTTTATAAGCTCAATTACAATCTATTTTCTTTGTAGATAATAATTCCAGATAAATATTGCTAAAAGCAAGCCCGAGCTGAGGAGACAAAGCAATTAAATCCCACATTAATTTGTTTACCAGTGTCACACGGAATAAATCGACTGTAAGTTTTCATAAATTATCTGGAGGTGCTGGGAGAGGCTTTTTGTGGAATATTGGAGGGGGGGGGGAAATGTGGATTCTTTGCTGGAGTCACGTGCTTAATTAGACATTATGTAAATGATACTTTACATGACAAAAATAATCTTGGCTGAGCTCTGTGGTGATGCCAGGGCTGCCTTGGCCATGGAAAGGTAAAAAATGGGAGGAGGGAATAGGGATAAATGGGCAGGAGCTCTGTGAGCAGAATCCCAACCCCAGCACTTGCTCATTCTCTCTTTTTAAACAGTGCAACATAAGCCCCAGCCATGCAGGAGTACATATTAGCTTGAAAAGATCAATTTTGAACTCTTTTGGTTTTAAAGATAACCTTTCCAATGTGTGCCAGAGCAGCCTGGAGTTCCCAGGAATACAAACAGAATCAGTGCTTCTGCCTCAAACCTCCCTGAATGGCAAAGCAGAAGCAGGAAAAAAAAAAAATTGGAAGGTCGTTTTCTTGGGTTTGATTTTTCTTTTTTTTTTTTCTTCAGGCAATGTGAAAATTAAGACAAATATCTCGATTTTTTTACTGTTTGCAAAAATCTGTGAGTAGGAAGAACAGCTTTACTTCTGAATATCCTTAGGTTGTTATCCTTTGCTGTAATTATTTTATGATACCTTCAGAGCATCAAATTTGGATTTTATCTCTTGTGGTGCTTTGGTTTTTTTAATGATTTCAAAGCTGTAGCTATTGCTGCATCCTCACAGTACTTAAGAGGCAAATAAAAAATGTCATTTACCAAGTGGCAGCTGAGAGAGATTAAATAACTTGCTCAAGTCAGTGTCAGAGTTGGGATTAGAAATCTGTTCCTGCTGTGGTCTCTGAAAATAAGATTATGTTACTTCTGGCCTGAGTTATAGTCAAATAAAAGAGATTTTAGAGCCTTCTGTGGTAGGCATGTCCCATTGCCATTTGTCATGTCTGGGAAACAAATAGGAACTTGTGGATTAATTTAGTGGGAATTTTGAAATGGATTCAGGAGGTAGCAGGATTAAACCCATGTTGGTTTGGGGGTTCATCATATTTTCAATTCATGGATAAAATGTTAAATTCACCATGTGAAATTACCTGGTCAGAGCTAAAAGGACAAACAGGGGGTTGATCTGATAAAGAGCAGGGGGAATTAAGATGTTAGGCAATAATTAAGCACCATAATTAATCACATCACTGTATTCATGAGAGGAATTAACAGCAAAAAATTATAAGGGAAACTTTGGGTGCTCTTTGGCATTTTTGTGCTACAAATAGAGTAAGGAAGGACAATTCAGGAGGCTTTTTTTAATGGCTGGGGATCTAAATCTAAGGAAAAGGCTTTCAAAGCAAAATGTTTTTCATGGTTGTCACTGTGCTGTCTAAATAATATCAGATATCAACAGAGTTGGAAAAAAGTAATATTAAATAAGATTATTTAGCATCTCTAGAAATCAGTGCTTTAATGAAAACTTTTGCTTTGGTGCTCAGGATACTGAATTAGACTGATTTTTTTATTTTAACATCTTTTACATATTAGTCTTTGAGTAAGTTGTACATAAACTAGTAGAACTCAGTTAAAAAGATGAAAATCTGAAGTCAACGGTCTCAAAATAAAGGGTTGTCAAAAAAATGGCCCGAATATCCCATTACTTTTCCAATGGACAGAGAATTAGTAATTTTTTAATGGACTTTGTCAGAAAAATGAAGAGCGCTCAGGTGAAGAACTTGAGTCTGACCAAATCTGAGAGCTGTGCTAATTGTTACCTTACAGGAGATAATAAAACACAGCTGGGCTTTAAAAAGGAACAAAAACCCATATTTTTCTGCCCTTTCTTTGAGTCTTCAGAGTCAACTCATCCTTTACAAATATGCCTTATTTGTGTTTCCTCTCTGGACAGGTAACTATCATGCATTGTAATATTAGTGTGAAAATAGCTTTTTTTTTAAAAAAAGTGATGATTTTCCATCCCAATCTGTAGTGTCTGTGCCTCACCTGGAGGGCACTGGATCCCTGACACATCTCCAGGACTTTTTGGGAATAGTGGAGCCTTTGGAGAAGGATGGAAGTTCTTTCTCTTTGTTTTTTTTATTATTTGCAAACAGCTTTTCCTTTCTTTTTGGTGCTCTCTGACATCCCAATGAGCAAGAGGAGAGAATATTGTGTTCTCAGAGAAATTAATGGGAGAGATAACACTACAAATCCCTTCCCAACATTTACCTCCATGGCAGAATAACAAAATCACAATGATTGATGCTGGAAAAGCCCTCTCAGAGCATCGAATCCAACCATTCCCAGCACTGCCGAGGCCACCGAGCGCCACATCCACACGGCTTTCAAATTCCTGCAGGAATGGGGACTCCACCAGTGCCCTGGGCAGCTGTGGCAGGGCTGGACCTGCTTTCAGTGGAGCTATTTTTCCTAATTGCCAATGCAAAGCTCGCAGGCATTGCTGCATCCCACGTGTTGGAGTGGAAGTGGCAGAAGTGGGAGCCGTTTTTGGAGCTCGCAGCCCTTTCCCTGGGCGCGTCATTAACAGGCACCGGGGGTCTGCCAGCACTTTCCCATGTTTGCGTGGCTAATTGAAAAAAAAAAGGAGGTGTGTTTTGGAGCAGTCTGGCTAAACAAAATGAGTGTGGGAAAAGGTTTGTCTGGTTGTTAAGGACGTGTTGGGATGCCAGGGGAGCATATGGTCCGTGCTGAAAGGTCCGGGGCGCGCGCGGCTCGGGCGCATTCCCAGCGCTCTCACTTCCTTCCCCGTCCTGATCCCACCCTCCCGCATCTGTGCCTGAAAAAGGGACTGATGGCAGCCCTGAGTCACTCTTAATAGAATGTGAAATTTATTCCTGTTGGGAAAGGGCTCGGGATTACAGGAACTCGGCGCACGCAGAGGCTGCGAGCGAGCCTTCCTGACAAGGGTTTGTGGTGGTGTAATTTCCAAGTTGCTCGGTGAAATTTCAGCCATGTAAATGATGTCTGACTCACGCTCGCAAGGATTCAAAGTCAGCTTTTAAAAGACACTTTCTGAAGTTTTTTCAGTGTTGCAGACACACGGCTGAGGCAAAGAGCAGAACATGAGAGCAATAAACAGGAGATCAGCAGGCTCGGAGCTTTCTTGGCAGTTGTGTAACTCCAATATAAATTTGCATTCCTTTATTTTGTTTTGCTTTTAAGTGGCCTTTGCATGATATCTTTACTTTTCCCATTTATAATGAGGAAAAAATTGACTGCTCTCAGAGCTGAGACATGCCAAAAAGGGTAGGAGCTTATCACTTGTGAACTTGCAGAATGATTTTCTGTCATACTCCGTGTGTATCACAGCAGTTCATCATTGCAAGTATCGAAAATGTCACAGGAGAAATTTCATGTTTGATTTTGTAATTAGAGAAGTTCCAACATGATTTGTTTGGGGTTTGTTGGGGGCGGATTTTTTTTTTTTCTTTTTTTTTTTTTAAGATGAAAGGAAGACAAGGCTCAGCGCTACGTGCAGTGCCTTGTTTGAGATGAACAGTTCAGATTTGTCTTCCAGCTCTGCATAACTTTGTAAGGAATAAATTGTTTAAGTCGTAGAATTATTGTAGAATCATGGAATGGTTTGGGTTGGAAGGGACAGTAGAATTCATCCAGTTGCATGGGCAGGGACACCTTCCATTATCCCAGGCTGCTCCATGCCCCATCCAGCCTGGCCTTGGACACTTCCAGGAATCCAGGGGCAGCCATGGAATAACCAGGGCCTCCCCACCCTCCCAGCCAGGAATCCCTTCCCAATCTCCCACCCATCCCTGCCCTCTGGCAGTGGGAAGCCATTCCCTGGCTCCTGTCCCTCCAGCCCTTGTCCCCAGCCCCTCTCCAGCTCTCCTGGAGCCCCTTTGGGCCCTGCAAGGGGCTCTGAGCTCTCCCTGGATCCTTCCCTCATCCAGAGCAGAGGATCTCCAGCCTTGGGAGCATCCCCATAACCCCAAACTGGAGCAGAGCTCTGTTTCCCTTATCCTGGCAAGAACTTTGAGCAGGCAGAGGGACCATCCCTGTGCTCCACCCTGCACTCTGGCTGTGCCCAGCATCCCCTCCTGTGTCCCGTGGCTCTCTGTGCCACAGGCAGTGCCAGGTGGTCCCTGGCAGTGGTGCCACAGCCCTGTGCCAGGCCCTCTCTGCCTTCTGGCCCCCAGCTGGGAGCCCCGAGAGCCTTTTTGGTGCTGCAGCAGGAGCAGGTGGGAGCAGAAAGCTCCTGTCAGGGCCTTGTCAGGGCCATATGGTTCATGGGGATGTGGGGAGGTGCTGGGCTGGCAGCTGATGGCACCTCAGGGATTCAGTGCACAACGAGGCTTTCACTGAATTCTCCATGGGGCAACATCAGGGAAAATATGGTTGAGCCTCAAAAGTGGCTGACCTGCCCAGATAACCCTGTTAGAGCATACAGAAATGCTCATTTAAACTTCCTTTAATGCTGTATTTAGGGGTTTTAATGTTATATTTAGGGGTTTTAATGTTACATTTAGGAGTTTTAGTGCTATATTTAGGAGTTTTAGTGCTATATTTAGGAATTTTAGTGCTATATTTAGGAATTTTAGTGCTATATTTAGGAATTTTAGTGCTATATTTAGGAATTTTAGTGCTATATTTAGGAATTTTAGTGCTATATTTAGGAATTTTAATGTTATATTTAGGAATTTTAGTGCTATATTTAGGAATTTTAATGTTATATTTTGGAATTTTAGTGCTATATTCAGGAATTTTAATGTTATATTTAGGAATTTTTATGTTATATTTAGGAAATTTAGTGCTATATTTAGGAATTTTAGTGCTATATTTAGGAAATTTAATGTTATATTTAGGAGTTTTAATGTTATATTTTGGAATTTTAGTGCTATATTCAGGAATTTTAATATTATATTTAGGAGTTTTAATGTTATATTTAGGAATTTCAATGTTGTATTTAGGAATTTCAGTGTCATATTTAGGAATTTCCGTGTTATATTTAGGAATTTTCATGTTTTATTTAGGAATTTTGATGCTATATTTAAGGATTTAAATGCTGTTTCTAAAAATTGGAATGCCATATTTAAGGATTTTGATGCCGTATTCGAGATTTTCCAGTGCCATAACTTCTTCTCCAACAATGCATTCAGGGCTTTGGCCAAGAAGGCTCATTCTTGTTGGGTATTATAATTTTAGGGAACAGTGGTGGATTTTAAAAAAGGAAAAAGTAAGACTATCCTGAACTTCTATGTGTTTATATTCAGCAAGTTGAATTGAGGAAAAAAACACATATTTTTTCTGATTTAAGAAACCAAACTATTACAGGTAAAAATACATAGTAGAAAATGTTACTCAATTAAGTGTGTAGGCCAAACAGTTATTTTTGTAGTTTTCTTTATCACTGATGATAAAGCATCATTAAAAATGGCTTTTTTTCCCTTGCATTTTGAGGCCGCTCATCTTTCTATACAACTTTAATTGGGCAGCTCTAAAAGGGATGTGGGAATTTAGTATGGGAAAATGAAATGGGATCCTGTTTAGATTGAGTGGAATTGGAACAGCCCTCAGAATTTAGGAAGCTTTTTTTCCCCCTCTAATTAAAGGATAGGTGTGCAACTCAACATTCCCTCAAAAAAAAACCCCATCAGTTCTTCATGGAGGCAGCAGCTTTAATATCAATTAAAGGCATCTGCTGCAGGTGTCTGAGATGGACCTCAAGTCTGAAACCAGGAAATGCCACTCAAGTTTTTTGTATTATTTAAATTCTCAACCAATAGGTTGGACTAAAACGAAACATAAAAGGAGAGAGGAACAAAACACAACACATTGACATTCAGATTGTTTTTCATTGTCATTTTTGCCTGTGGAAAATGCAGAGACTCCAGCCATTTATGTGATGTGGTCAATAGCTGTAGAACACAAGTTTTTTGTGTGTTGGTTTTTACCTCCTCATTGTCCAACAGGGAGTCCAGGATTGTTGTTGGGAAGGTGCTGCTACAACCCAAAGTCAACTACAGAGACAGCAGCAAAAATGATGTGCAAAAAATGATGTGCAGTCACTGGCCCTTTCTTATCTTGAATTTTTCTTCCAGTTTCTCCCCAGCGAGCTTGGGCAAATGAAAATGGGGCATTTTCCAGGACTCCTTGATGATTTAATCCAACCTGTTGGGATACACCCTCACAGAATGAGGATCCATCCCAGCTCAGGGCAGACAGCCCAGTCAGCACTCAGCAGGGCAAGAGAGATTTAGCCTACAGATATCACCTCAGTTCTGCTGCTTCACTGTCTGGTAAAAGTAATTAAAACACTCAAAGATAGAAGAAAAATCTGTGATTAAAATCCCAGGGCTGCATCCAGCCATCTCCAAGGCAGAACCACTCCTGTCCTTCCATGGCCTCCTATAAAACCACCTTAATTTGGGAGCAGGGAGTTCTGGGCAGAGTTGAGTTTTGACCCATAGAATTGTGATGGGATAATTTTAGCTTCATCCTTTCCTAGATGAAAAATAAACTTAGAGATTTTGATGAAGGCTGCTCTGGTTCATAGAGCTGAATGATTTTAATTGTGGTTTAATATCAAAATAAATGGTAAATGATGCATCTGCATAAACATTTCCATTTTTATAGATGTGAATCAGTGTTTGGTGTTTATAATCAATGTGCCCTTAATTCCTCACATAGGATGACGTTTGAAAAGTGGCAACGTTCAGGAAACATTGGAGCAATCTCAGAAAAGGCGGATGTTGATCTCTGCTTCCAAGGAACAAGAGGGAATGGCCTCAGGTTGTTCCAGGGGAAGTTTAGGTTGGATATTGAGGAAAATTCCTTCATGGAAAGGGTTCTCCAGCCCTGGCACTTGGGGACATGGGGCAGTGCTGGCCTTGGGAATGGTTGGACTCAATGAACTTAAAGCTCTTTTCCAACCTAAAGGATTCTGGGATTTTATGAAAAGGTACTGAGTACCTAAATATGTTCTGATGGCTTTGTCCATACTTCAAAAAATAATGTAAACTCACAAAGCAAACAAATTAAACCAACCCTTTCACTGCCAACTTTTGCATTCCAGACTGAATATTTGGAAATTAAACTGAATGTTGTGTTTACAGGATTGAAGCTGTGGTGGTGCAGAACAGAGAAGGTCTAGGGTAGCACCCTGAAAACTTACACAGTTTCTGAGTAGCTTTTGAAAAGAATTCCTGCAGAATGGAAATAATGTTTTGCCAATCACAAATTAATTGTCAGATTCCAAATACTTAGAAGAAATCCAGGTGTTAATTCATTAATTTTTTCATTGACTGAAGTCAAGAATTCTTGTACAAGCAAAGCATTTTTAGATTAATTTTTGAGTTCTGTAATTTAATAAGCTTTAGACACAAGATAACTCCCTATATTACATTATTTTTGCTGTTGGGTTACAATGTGCTGATATAAATGAGTATATTCTGATGTTTGCAGGTGTGAGAGCTTGCATTTAAATGAAGTACAATTTAAATCAAGTCCATCTGCACTGGCCATAGAGTGGCCTTCTCTCCCTTTTTATTTCCCTCCATGAGTAAATGCTGCTATGTGGGATTCCTGATAGCAGATCTTCATCAGTCCTTATAAACTCTCCAGCAAATGAGGAATAGCTGCTGAATATTGCTATTACTACTCTTGAAATATATATATAGATAGGTAGATAGATAGATAGATAGATATGTTTGGGGTTTTGGGGGTTTTGGGTGGTTTTTTTGTTTGTTTGGGGGTTTTTGCTTTGTTTTTGGGGGGGTTGGGGGGTTTTTTTGTGGGTTTTTATTGTAGGTGGTTTTTTTGTTTGTTTGTTTTGTT
>VZTR01026764.1:89534-147581 GCA_013400775.1 Chaetops frenatus | reverse complement strand
TTTTTTTGTATGGGGGTCTTTTTGGTGGTTTTTTGTTGGGGTTGTTTTTTGGGGGGGGTTTGTTTGGTTGGTTTTGGTTTTTTGGTGGATTTTTTTGGTTTTTTGTGTGGGGGGTGTTTTGGTGGTTTTTTGTTGGGGTTTTTTGGGTTTTTTTGGTGGGGTGTTTTTTGTTGTTTTGTTTTGGTTTTGTTTTGTTGTTTTTGTTTGGAGGGATAGTGGTTGGGTTTTTTTGCTTTGTTTTTGGGGGGGTTTTGTTGGTTTTTTTTGTTTGTTGTTGTTTTTTTTTGTTTGTTTGTTTGTTTTTTGTTTTTTGTTTTTTTTTTTTTTGTTTGGTTTTGGTTTTTGTTTTTTTGGGTTTTTTGGTTTTTTTTTTGTGAAAATCTCCCTATTTTTTCTAAACAACCACAGTCTCTTGAGCTGGCTAGTTCAGGGAATTCCCAGATAGTTTTGTGCAGGAAAAGGCTGAACTGTGATGCTGAACACTGGGAGCTGCTGATGAACGAGATTCTCCAGAGCCCTGGCTGGAGGTGCCATTGCCAGATTGGTTTTCCCTTCGTGCTGAGTTGGATGAGCTGCTGTGGAGCTCAGCCTCCTTGGAGCCATAATTTATTTAATTCCTCTGAAAGTCTTGTTCTGCTGCCCCTGGTGTGTCCATGTGATCCCAAGCACAGAACCCATAGCTCTGGGTGGGATTGCAGCCCCCAGGATCTGTTTGTGTCACAGAGGTTCCCAGTGGAAGGATCTCCACGATGTCAAATTGATCCTGTCCCATGTGCCATTCCTGGGGCTCTGCTGCATCATTTTGGGTGTTTCCTGCTGTAATTTCCATGGAGTTTGACTTCAAGGATGTAATTCCTTGGGAATGGCAGTGGAAAGGCAGCAGAAGTTGTGCTTTGTCATCTTTTGAAATTCTCCTGAAAGAAACTCCTGCTCCTTCTTGTGTGATTTCTTTTTTTCCATGGGGTTTTGTCCCTGGAGCTCATGGTTTGAAAATTCCTCACTTCTTCTGAAGAAGATTTATGAATTTTCAGCAGCTTTTTAGCAGCTGATGAATGACTGGTCCTTGCTCTGGATTTAGGGAATGTTTGCCTTTTTCCTGGAGTTTCCTTCCCTGCCACAGGTGTTCTTGCAGCCTTTTTATGGTCACTTTGCTACAGTTTCTTCTTATTAAAAGCCCATTTTAAAGATACCTGATGCCTACAGAGAATCTGCCTTTAGTCTCTGAACCTTTTATAAATTTTCTAAATAGTTACTTTGTCTAGACTTGTAACTCGTGTGGGTTTCTACTCTCAGGGCAATATCACTGCTGGATGATCTTTTTTGTTGCCTATTTGTAACCTTTTGCCTGATTTATTCAATGTTCTGCACTCATTTTGTTCCCAAAACCTTGACATTGAATACACTTTGCAATTTTTTCAACACTTCGGTTATTTTTTAGCTATTTTTTATATGCCAGGTAATACCAATAAATATATATTGTCTTTATTTCCATTAATTTGCTTTCTTATTTGCAAGTTCAAGCACATATTTGCAATGTGCATAGTCACATATTTAAGATATATCATCACTCGAAATAGTAAATAATGCAATATCAGTCCATATAATTGCCCTAAAAGTTTTACCAAATAATTTTTTTGTCATCTTTAGATTTTGTTAACTCTAATTTATTTGTACACCAGACCTTACCTTAGTGTTTACTGCTCATATTGATTTAAAATGCTCATGAAAATGGAGTTTCTTTTCCCAAATGCAGCAGCAGTTTGTGACTTCTTAAGCAAAGAAATCCTCAAAACCAGGGATCTTGGAAACATTAAGTTTAAAATAGGCCCTGTGGGATCTAAACTTTGTGTTGACTTTTCTCTGTTGTGTTTTGGGATTTTTTTTTTCTCTTCCATAAAGGCTGTTGGAGTTTAACTGAGGACATAGTCCAGAATTAAAAATTTAGTGGTTAAATTACCCAGAGGTTAAAGACTGTGATTCCATCTCAAATTTTGCTTTGAGTGAAGCTTTGGACAAGAATGGTTTTGCCACACAAATGTTTTGAGTTGAGTATTTTTTACATTTTACACATATATACTTGCAAAATTCAGATTGAAAATTGTGTCCTGTTTTTTCCTCAAGTTTAGTGATATACTTGTAAAATTCAGATTGAAAATTATGTCCTGTTTGTTCCTCAGGTTTAGTGAGAGCCCAGTGCCTGTTTGATCCAGACTTTCCCACAGTTTCATGGAAAGAAAGAAATTCTGGCTGTGCAGGAGCAGGGATGGGAGCACATTTCAGCTTTTCCACCTGTGGCACAGCTGGGTCGGGCAGAGAAGATGAAAGCCAGGAAATCAAATCAGTTTGGACAGGAGAACTGGAAGTGCAGGAGGTTCCTCATGTGAGGAATTGTTACCAGGGTAAAATGAGGGAGTTGTATTTTTAGTTTATAAGATTCTTATTGACATAAAATGAGAAAATAAGGAATGAGGAGGAGAACTCACATCAATGGAGGAAATACAGAGGGGAAAATGAATGGGATTTAATTTGGGAGATGAAGAAATTTCAGGAGCCCAAGCTCTGGTCAGAGGGAAGAGATGGATTTGGGGCTGCAGAGCAAAGCTTGAAGAGGGAGGTGAGGGGAGAAAAGTCATAAAAATAAATTTAATAAGGCTTCTCATTTTTAAGATAAACAGAAATGTGTCTCATGGTTTTGGGTTTTGTTTCTGGCACCTTTCACTACCCCAGGTTGCTCCAAGCCCTGTCCTGGGACCCTTCCAGGGATGGGGAATCCAAAACCCACTCAGAGCAAGTCACTGCCCTTGAGACACTGAGGAAATACCTGATGGAAGAATTTGGGAAAGGAGCCTGGGGAGGGATTGAGGGAGCCTGGAGTGGGTTCAGTTTGTGCTGGGGATGTGGAAGGAGGCCAGGTGAGAAGCACCCAGGGAGACAGAGCAGAGATTTCCATCTTGGAGCTATTTTAGACTCCCTTGTTTTCCATGGGGAATTCCCATTCAGCAAAGAACAGTGCCATTCTTGTGGAGTAATTCAGTGAAGCTTTGTGATAGAATCTTCTATTAGAAGCTTGTTAAATTGTAGAAAATACTCCAAGAATTATCCAGCTCATCAAAGCTTTTAAAAATAAATGAGTGTTGCAGAAAAGGGGAATTGTCCTGGCAGCACAAAGTTAATCCAGGAAGCAACTTTACCTTCTAACCACATTAAAACTAAAGATTATGATGATGAAATTATAGCATTATTTACAGTAAAGTGATAGAATTCCTAAGAAATCCATGGAATCTCTTCCTAACAGAAAGCAGTGACTCAACAACAGACCGACTCTGTGACCTCAGCTGCCTAAAAAGACCCAGCTTGCTTTGAAAAATATTTCCTTATGTTTCAAAAGAAAGAAGAAAATCTTGCTGAAGTATTAAGATTTGTTGGCAGTATCTCTTGCTCCTGCAGTACGTAGAATTCAGAATATCTCAGGCCTTGACAACCAAGAAATGAAAAGTTATGGGACAGGAAAATCCAGATTTAAATCTTCCCCTGCTGAGCTGGCAGTTTGACTGAAAATTGTTTGCATGCTAAGGTGGAGTTGCTGTGAGTAGTGCAAGGAGCAGCTGAAATGTCTTAAATGGAGCTGTTGATTGGATTTAAGGAGATTTATTAAACTTCCCTTGTTCACCTCGTGGACAGTCTTTCTGCATGTTTATATTTCATTTCCATGGTAAATGGGGCCCATTTTGTAGGAGAAAGATGGATGTGAAATAGAGATGTGGGTTTGGTGATACTCAGAATGCAGAGCTGGTTGTCATCCAGGGAGGGGGAATCACAAAAAGTGCATTTCTTCCTGGAGGGTGTGGAAAAGGCAGAGACAGACATGTCCTGGAGGTGCACAGGGAGAGGCAATGGACACAGCCTGGGAAAAAAAGCAGATTCCAGTTAAACACATGGAAAATAAAAACACTGGAGAAGTTGTAAAATCTGAGTCTTTGTAGGAATGTGAGACTTGATTGATACTGGCCTGAACATCCTGAGCAGGTTGAACCTCCCTGGAGCAAGAGGTTGGATTGGAGCCCTCCAGAGCTCCTTTCCAGCTGGTGCATTCTGTGATCCCAGACCATGGGAAGTGTAGGTTTTCCATGGAATAAAGGAGTCATGGGGTCCTGCCCTAGGTCAGCACAGTGGGGTCACTCTGGCCTGTGACCACCCCAGGAATTACAGGTCCTCACCTCTGTCCTGCCTTTTGGCCTTGGTGTCTTAGCAAAAGTTAATTCAGATTCTAATTAGTACAGCAAGAAATCAGGTGTGAGGCTCAGCTGCTGGTTGTGTGAGTGCTGGGGAGGGGGGAGGTACAGGGCAGGAACAGAAGTTGAATGTGAAAATGCAGAAATCTCATATCAGTTTCTAATCAATCCTAAATTTGCATTTATTCTGTGCTAATTGTTTTTTTTCTTCATCTAAACATTGGATTTCTTGCCATCACACTGGTTTTGAATGGCCAGGATTATCTGCAAACACATAAACATCTATCTAGGTTGATTTCCTATAAAAGCATATCATTCTATATTAACTTTGCACAGCAAAAACATTGTAGACTTTCTGTGAAGAGCATTTTGAGATGAGATTTTTGTCCTGATGACATCCAGTGTATATTTTCATATTTGATTATTTAGTGTGTATTCCTGCTTGCATTATTTGCTGTTCACAGGTTACCAAAATCAGAGATTTCAGGAAATACCTGGTTGTTTTTTTGGTTTTTTTTTTTTACAATTTCAGTACCAGAGGCTCATAGATCACAGAGTGAGTGCTGGACACAAATATCCCATTTTAGGAGCTCGGTGCAGTGCACTGGAAGGGATGTAACTGGTTTGTGACTTATGGCCATGTCTGCATGGACACTCACTCCAAGGGATTCCAGCCACAAGATTTACTATTCCTACTTGGGGGCTCAAATGCTGCTTTGCCTTATTTATCAAAGACACCCGAAAATGCCTTTGTCTGGTCTCTTAAGGAATAATGGCATGGAAAGAGGAGGAGAAGGGAATTGCAGGACAAGGTTTAACAGCCTCCATGGAGCTGAAATTGTAAACAAGGGGAGATAACAGGGAAATGCTCAGGCTGGAGTAGGGAGTTGGAGCTGGAAATAAAGAGTGAAATGGAGAAAGAGAAGATTAAGACTAAATGTCATGGAAGAGCATTCAGCAACACTCGTGGTTTTTTAGATAATTCTTCCAGAGAAAGCAAGGGGGAAACTGGTTTGAGACAAATGCCCCCTTTTTTTCTTTTTGGTTTGCTTTTTCATTTTTTCTTGTTTCTTTCCTTGAGCTTAACCACTCCATGTAAAAGAATCTCATCTGGGTATACCAGAGAATGCATTAAATATTTGAGGCAGGGCTGTGCATCTCAGCATCCCTGGCATGGCTGTGGTGATGCCACGGAGCTTCACCGAGCCAGAGGCACCAGATTTGCCCTGGGGATCTCAGAGTGCAGCACCACCCTCATGTTGGACACCTGGAGCAGCTCTTTGCTCAGGGTTTTTTCCACAGATTCCTGGAGTGGGCTGGATTGGAAGGGATCTTAAAGCCCATCCCATTCCATGGACAGTTTCCACCATCCCAGGTTGTTCCAAGCCCCAGCCAGCCTGGCCTTGGGCACCGCCTGGGATCCAGGGGCAGCCCCAGCTTCTCTGGGTGCCCTGTGCCAGGGCCTGCCCACCTTCCCAGGGAAGGGTTTCTCTTTCATAGTAAAGAATTCTACTATTTCATTCTCCCTAGTAAAGAATTCTATTTATAGTGAAGAATTCTTTTGTGTAGCAAAGAATTTCCTTCACTGATTTCGCTGGGACTTTGTAGGAGCAGAGAGATCGGGGTAGTTCAGGATTTAGTTTTAGATAAGCAGAAAAAAATTAGAGTAAAAAAAAAACTGGGCTGAAGTGGGTTGAGAGGGAGAGAGGAAAAAATTAAGCTTTTACATGAGTGTTTAACTTTTTGTATTTATTTTTAACACCTGCAAATGCTGTTGCTTTATTTACCATGAGAAGGACCTGGATGACAATTCCAGCAGTGATGTAGACTATTTAATTTGAGATTAGAATCATTCTGTAAGAGCAAAAATAGGGTGTATATTTATGGGTGGCAAAGAAACCACCCGAATTTAAACTTTTAACTGGGTTAAAGTTTTGAACAATATCATTATTTTGACATGGATACTCCTTAACTAAGCTTTTAAAAGCTTTTGATGTCTTTCCTTGAAAACTTCCAGTATTATCTCCAGTGGCATAAAATTTTTGCATATCAGAGGTGCTTTAACTGGTGGTTTAAACTGGTAAATTAAACTGGCAGCACCTCCCTGAAAAGGATCATTTACCTTTTTCTCCAGCAGCCAAACTGTTGGACAGAGTTCTGCCCACTTCCTCTTGCCCATTCATTCCCTCACCACATGAAGGTTTTCTCCCCTTTCTCTGGTGGTGTCTGGGCAGATAAAAGAGATTTTTTGTGTTTTTATTGGGATGGGTGATTTAGATGGATTCTACAAAATCTCCTCCAATAGGTTCAGTTTTTGGGGGGAGTTGTTTGTTTTACTTGGACTTTCGCATTTTCCTTTTTCCCACATGTACATTTCCAGTCTTCCACCTATCCCAAATAGACATTTGCAACTAAAGGATCTTTGAAAACACGAAGAACTTCGAAGAAACTTTTTAAATTTAAACCACAATTTTATCCTTGGGCTCAAACTCCTCCTTGCTGCCCCGAGAGGTTTTATGGCAACAGAGACACTCCAAATGTCCTTTTCTTGGAGAGCAGCCTGTCTTATCCATTAATTCCATAACCCAGCACTTATCCAAGCAGCTTTTCCACAGTTAGGCTGGGAAGAGGCAACCTGGACTCCTGATCCATGGGGATACTGAGGGAGTGAAGCCACCACAGCCCTGGTGGTTCCTCCTGGTGACAGAAACAGGGATGTGGTGGCTCCCCATGGCACAGCCATGGTGACTCTCCAGGGAAATGGCTGGAAAAATTAACAAGGTCGTTTTCTTCACAAAAAACTTCCAAAACCTCATTTCAGCCAGGCTGGAAGGGATTTTTCCTTTTATCTGCTGCTGGTTTAATTGTCCATGTGGCTGTTGTGGAGATGTCTGGGGTGATAATGGTGCCTTTCCCAGCCCCTAAAGATCCAGGCAGTTTCCCTGGAAGGTTTTTCTATTTAGTAAAGATAAGATGGAAAGAGTAATGATGGAGACAAAACTGATAAGGGGAGGAACAGCAGAAAGAATGGCAAAGCTTTGGCTGAATGTACATTAAACAGGGAGTTGTGCCACTGGCAATCCTTGTGGCTTCCTGAGCTTTGGAAAGCACAGGTTGCTGAGAAAAAAGTTATGAAGTCCTCCTAGAATCATGTTTTTTCTTATTTTAATAAAAAATAAAGAGAGGGCAAAAACCTATTAAGACTTTTTCTTTAATGTGCCTAAACTCTCTGCTTTTCCAGCAGGCAGCACAGTGAGCTGTGAGGAAATGGGATTTTATCTCCTGTTTCACCAGGAAGGAATACAGGCACGGCTTCAAATAAATTTGCTATTAAGAAAAAGTCCATTATTACATTTAAGGAGTGTTCTGAAGTTTCCAGGAGTGATTTGCAGGGGCTGATCTGTATGAGCTGCACACACAGCTGAAAAGGGAGATAAATTCCTTTCTGTTAGTAACACAATCATCTCTCAAGGTATTTTTTATTAAATTAGATTGGCGTAACTGAAGTGCTCCTGATGTCATTTGTGGATGCTCCTAAATCATCAGCTAAAGAGCAGCTGATCTAAGTTTGGCCAAAGGAAGGAATGAAGTTTTGGAAGATTATATTCCTTGTTCCTGATTCCAATCAATCAGAATTTGATATTTGTCTATGGGCTTGTTTTAAAAGCATTGTAATTATGGCAGTGCTATAAATCATATGTTAATGGAGAAAGAAAAAATGTTAAATGTGACCCATACTTCAAACCTAAATATTCAGTGGATGTTCCATATGGAATGAAGATGAAGGGAAAGCAGGTGGAGTAATAGGTAAATGTGAATGTAGGCCTGGAAAACTGGGATACACAGATTAAAAACATTTTAATTTTACATAAAATCTTTTCCTGGGTTTTAGTTTGATGGTGAACATGCCCTGCTATATAAAGAAGTATTCCTCTGTTAAATCTTGGGGGATTTGGAGGCACTTATGAATTAATTTGTTTCTAGGAGTTCCATCAAAAGAGAAATCCTTTGTAAAACTGCAGGTGTTAAAATACAGACCAAAAAAACACTTCTTGGGCTGGGAAATTAGACACAGTTCTTAGTTGAATATTGAAATTAAAATGCAGAGAAGACCCCTGAAACCTGTTAATTATTACTCTCAGATTTCAGAGAAACACTTTTCTAGACTTACTTTCAGGTTTCTTTCCTTAAAAATAAACAAGATATTTGTGATTTCATGGAAATCCTTGCAATGACACCAAGGTTTATTGTTTAAACATTGATAGCAGTTAAATAAATTAAAATATCCAGGAGAGGAGGGACCAGTGCAGCCCCAGCCATGGTAATGCCCAAAGAGAGGCACAAACTGCTTGAAACATGGTATAAAACTGTGCATTTTGTGCTGAATAATTATAATTCAATGAAAAGAACAGGAAAATGCTGTTGAATGGAAATTGTCATAAGATCAGACCAATTAATACAATTTTTCTGTTGCATGTGATTGCCTTTTCTGTCCTTGGAAGAAGCCAGAAAATAAACCAAGAGATGGATCTGAAGAGATGCATTTTTTCCCTTTGGCTGTGTAACCACAGATTGATATATTCATAAATTTACAACATTTTGGGCTTCTGAATGTTTCTAATTTCATTTCATTTTGGAGGAGAAGAATATTTCTTCAAACAACTGAGGCTCAACCCTGTTCCTTTTTTTTTTTTTTTTTTCCTTTTTAAAAGGAAATCTCTGAAGAGATGTCAGTGTTTTATCTGCAGTGCAATGTCCTCCTCTTTTCAGGTTTTGATTCAGTGGCATCATTTCTGGTACCCAGTGTTTGAAAGCACAGGAGCATTAATTATTTTATAATAGTAAATGTCAGCATGCAGTTGTCTCCAAACCCACCAAAAATAGAACTTTTAGCCCAACTTACACCATCTTTGCAGGTTTTAAACCTTATTATGGGGAATAACCATTGAGAAATTAAAGGCACAGTTGTCTAATTCAGCCCCTTCAGTTTTTAGCTGTATGTTTAGAAAAATGGGAGTGTGGCATCAGTTGCTTGTGCAGATTTATTACAGACACAGCCTGCCCTGGAGGCAGCAAACACTGTCAGGGTGGCAGCCACTGCCACAAACCAGAGGGGGAATATTTTTGGAACCATCCAAACAGCAAAGGAAGAACATCCTGTTATAAGAACACAGATACTTGCATGGCTGGAAAAATTATTATTCTCTTTTCTTTCTGCAACACACGAAAAGAAATAAACAACAGGGGAGTGTTCTCACCCTTCCATTCATTTTTCCTGGTCTGCACATTTTTGGGAGAGCCCTGGTTGTTCACAGGGTTGGAAGCTGACAGGAGTTTTGTGTTTTCCTTCCAACTGTGTCACCACCATAGCAGGGATTTGAGGAGGTCACTAAAATTCACTGTGACACCACGGTTTTCTGGGAGTAGAGTGAGGCTCTGTCACCTCCACGTGATTTGAGAAGTGAATTATGCTCAGGAGGGGATTTTTGGATACAGGAGATGTTTGGGTGAATGGCAGTGGAGATGCAAAGGGGTTTTCTTTTATACCTAGAAATAATAAAAGGTCAACATCTTTTTTTAATTATTATTAATTGTTGAATTTGCAGCTGCATCAGCAGAGAGGTGACGTGTGAGTGGTCACTTGGTGGTTGTTTTAATGAGTCTGAATGCAGAGAGCACTTGGGTGAAATATGAGTAAATCTCATTACTCTGACAGCGCTCGCCTGACTACAAAGAAAGTTTATATTTAGTAAACTACTCACTCCTGTGACCTACTTTGCTGGGGATGATAATTTTCTTAGCGTGGCACTGAGCTTACTTTTCCCTGTTCAATTTCCATGAATGAGGGATTCTTCCCATCTCTGGATTTCTGGGCTACTCTGAGAGCAAGGCAGACTTTTGGAAGTTAACTCAGTGCAGGAATTCCTTCCCAATCTCCCACCCATCCCTGCCCTCTGGCAGTGGGAAGCCATTCCCTGGCTCCTGTCCTTCCATTCCCTGTCCCAAATTCCCTCTCCAGCTCTCCTGGAGCCCCTTTAGGTCCTGGAAGGGGCTCTGAGCTCTCCCTGGATCCTTCCCTTCTCCAGGGGAACATTCCCAGCTCTCCCAGCCCATGGCCTCTTCTGTGCTCTGTTAGACTGTTCAGCTTTAAAGGGAGTTAGTTTAGCTGCTAAAAAAGTATTTAGAAGTAATGCAGAAAGGAAGAAAATGGAGATATTCGTGTTTGGAAGATAAATAGGATTTCTTTCTAATGGAGTTTGTGTCTCATTGGGAGCTGGGGGATTTATTTCTTCCAGAAATATTTTGGTTCTCAGAAATTCTGCTCGCGCTGGGATTTCGCCTGTAGTAAAAAATAAAGTATCTGTTGTCTATATATTTAGAGAAAACATATTTTTTTATTCTGTATATTTATGTATATATACTACTTATATAAAATATATGGTTTAGACCTAAATATGAATATATAATAGAGACAGGTATCTGGTGGAGAACACAGCACTGCATCCCCAGAACTGCCCTTGCCCAGAATACCATTAAAGGAGTAAAATTAGTGAGGTTCTCTTCTAGTTAAAATACCTAATTTTTTTCTAATGGTAGTTAGAAAAATCTGTTCTATTGGTGTCATAAAGTGGTAAATAAGAGTTAAAAGCAGGGTGGAATTCTTCCTTAGGACAATCTTGGAGAAGTCTCATCTGTCATGTGATCTCATTAGTCCTTGCTCGCTCATCTCTGACAAAAACAGGCTGACCTGCTTTATTTATTTCTCACTTCAAACTATTAATTTAAAAGAAAGATTGAGGCAGCCTTTTCAGTCTTCTTGTGGAACACAAAAAAAAATAAAAACAATTGTGTTTTCCTCCTCGTTCTTCTCCAGAGCAGCATTTGGAGCTGAGCTTGGATCATGGAGGGGGTTCTGAGCTCAGAGGAGAATCCAGCCCTGCTCACTCCTGCACTGCACCCTCAGGTGTGAAAATACAAACAAAGAGCCCTACAGTGTTTGGAGGATAAATGAGATTTCTTTCTAATGTAGTTTGTGTCCATTCTGCTGCTCTTTTACATTTGCCACTACCAAAAGAAAAAAAAAAAAGGAAATATTTCCTAACTCTGTGTGCAGATACTCTGTTATGCATCCAAAATTTCTGCTGTTTCCTCTGTGCATTTATCTTGCTGTGGAATAATTTTCATGTGACTGGAAGGATTTTTTTCTCACAAACAAGAAAAACACCTCCCAGAGGCAACAACTGATGGAGATTGCAGAGGCTTTGGAGTGTTTCTGTGGGGTGCATCCCAAATATTCCCTTATCTAACAGAAAATGATGTGAGATTCTGCACCTGTCTGAGCTGATGGGTTTCTTTTCATTCCTAAACATCCCTAGGAAGCTCAGGCTTGTTTGTCACCTGTGAGATTGAAGATGTTTCATGGAATCCTGAAATGGGTTGGGTCAGAAAGGACTTCAAAGCTCATCCAGTGCCTCCCCTGCCATGGGCAGGGACACCTTCCATTGTCCCAGGGTGCTCCAAGCTCCATCCAGCCTGGCCTTGGGCACTGCCAGGGATCCAGGGGCAGCCCCAGCTTCTCTGGGAAATCCATTCCAGGGCCTTCCCACCCTCCCAGCCAGGAATTTCTAAATTAATTTTGATTTAGTAATGAATTTTGGAACATTTAGTAATCACTGTCGTGCATTCAGACAGTTCAGCTTCTTCAAAGTTGCTGCATGGGAATAAATTAACAAAAATTTATAGGAGGTTCCATATCTCAGAAGCTACTAAATGTTGAGTTGTATCTAAAGAAATGTTTTGTCCCCAGTCCAGGAAGAAATTTTTTAAAAAAAAAAAAGAGAAATCAAAACAGATTCTTCCATTTGAGCAGAGACATATGTTTGGTGGGTTGGCACCAGACTAGGATGCAGAATCCTGTAGAACCAACTCTTCATACTCCAAGGATATTTAGAGGAAAAACATTCAAAATAAGGTGCTGGAGAATATAAGAAAACCAGAAAAAAATTGAAAAGAAGAATGAGGAGCACCTGAAGAGCAGCACAAAGCAATTCTGGGCTGTAGTGAAAGGAGAAGGTGTTCAGGATCCATAGGGATTTGTTGGATGGGGTTTGGAGCAGCCTGGGATAGTGGGAGGTGTCCCTGCCCATGGCAGGGGTGGGACTGGATGGGCTTTAATGTCCTAAACCATCCTGGAATTCTGTGGAATTGTGTTTTATTTGTGTATCAAATGTCCTACAGGAATCAACACTCAATAACACTGTGTGTTTTTTAAACAGAAAACGTTCAATTCCATCAATAAATTCCCATTAATTGGAGGTGAGATCATAGTGACTCCTCTTGGTCTTAGGGTGATGATCATAAAATCATATGAAGAAAAAAATTAAACACTTGGGTGCCATTGAGCAAAATTAACAGGTCCCAAGAAATTCAGCAGATTCCCTTGAAAGATGTGGTTAAAACACAGAAGAAATTTCTTCCCAATGCTGTGATGCTCCAAACCCTTGGAGAAGGCTTAAGGGTTTTGAGAACAAAATTAATGATACCCTTACAATTATTGCAGTTGTTCTGTTTGAGGGTGATGATTAAATCCAATCAGAAATAACATCTGCAGTGGGAGCAGAGTTTAAATATCTGGGTTGTGGTTGTGCAGTTCACAAAGGAAATAGAAAATATCATCTATTAACACAAAAGACAACGTGAGAATGATTTACTTGTCAGGCAAAAAAATAAAATACAGATCTTTCCATGGCACTGAAAAAAATCTGAGGAGATTAAGAATTGAAAGGGAAGTTTGAAGCACGGTTGATAGAAAACCTCAACACCAAATGATGTGAACAAAATCATTTTTAGAGAAGACAAGTCAGACTCTGAACCACTTTGGAGACTCCAGACAAGGTCTGTTTAAAGTGGCACAAGGAAATATTGCATTCTCATCCCAGAGCTACTCCATGTTATGTGCTCTCCCTTTAAATTGCCATTTTTCACTCCAATTCTCAGTCCTTTTCCCAGTTTTCAGCAGGTGAGCTTTCCTCTTGGGAGCCACTGATCCAAATTCTCTGTTGAACTCCTTAAAGAAATCTGTTCTTGGGTCCTGCCTTGGCTTCTGCACCAGTTTATTCCTTGGACTTTCTTGGGTTTGGGTTTGGGTTTAGGTTTGTATTTAGGTAAGGGTTTGGGTTTGGGTTGGGTTAGGGTTAGGATTTGGATTAGGGTTTGGATTTGGGTTTGCATTAGGATTTGGATTTGGGTTTGGGTTTAGGTTTGGGTTAAGGTTTGTATTTAGGTAAGGGTTTGGGTCAGAGTTTGGGTTTGGGTTAGAGTTTGGGTTAAGGTTTGGGCTTGGGTTAGGGTTTGGTTCTGGGTTTAGGTTAAGGTTTGTATTTGGGTTAGGGTTAGGGTTTGGTTAGAGACCAAATAAAGGACACCAAAGCCAACAAAGCTGTCAAAAAGTGGTGCTGGTTGAACTTGATGATCTCAAGGGCTTTTTCCAACCTTAACTCCTCCTGGTTCTAAGGGGTTGTAGGTTTTGGCTGCCCAAGGTATGGATTTAGAGGTGATTGGTTTGGGTTTGGTGTTTTTGGGGTTGGAAAAGCCCTCCCAGGTCATGGAGTCCAAACTGGGACCGTCCCCAGCTTGTCACCAGAGCCCTGAGTGCCACCTCCAGGTGTTCCTTGGACCTGGAGGTGCCACCAGCATTTGGTGTCTTATATTGGGTTGTTCAGTGATATTGAGCTCATCACCAGATCTTCTTTTTCATCTCTTGTTTCACAGAAACTTCTGTGATTTCCAGGTCTTCCTTGAGCCTTCAAGTATTAAAACCACTTTTTTCCATTCCTCTCCTGCCCCATAGCCCCATCTTGACCCATATCTGGAAATTCCTCCCCAATCTGCTGGGGCAGCATCACTCCCAGTGCCTGCACAGCAGCTTTTTAGGACTTTTCTGGCTCATTTTGTGTCTGGGATGTTTTCCTCACTCTGATCCATCCATTCTCACTCTGATCCATCCATTCTCAGCTGGGCAGGCCTGGGGGTGCAAGAACAGCCAGTTGCTTTTCCAGCTTTGCAGGAGGAAGAGAGGGAACGTAATCCTGGGCAGTTTTATTTCAGAGACTGATGGGAGTTACTTCCTCTACGAGGATTTTACATTTTTGGAAGCTCTAGAAAGAGCAGAGTATCCATGTAGATATTCCATAAATTGCTGGTTTGTGGGAGCAGTTGGTTTGAAAGGTGTTTTTTCTCAGGTAATAGAAGCCAGGGGTGTTTTCCTTTGCTCAAAGTTGGATTTCTCCATGGTCTGAGAAAGTCTAAATCAAGTGGAATTGACTGAGTAAAAAAGAAAAGTGTTTACAAGACAAAAACTTCTGGGCCTGATGAGTTTTCTAATGATTTAATTTTTTATATTCATCTTTCCATAGTTACAGTGCTGAGATGTGAAAGCAGCACTAACAAATGATGCTCTGTGGTTATATTGTTGAACAATTTTATTTTTGAAAAGCATAACTGGCATTTATAGTGACCTTGTCTTAAAGTTACCTTTAATTTCAAAGTCTAGGGAGATGCTTTAACTTTTCATAATCTCTTAGTGCTTATAATATGTCACATTTCAATACTAATTTGTAATTTTATTTAATTTGAATTTTAACTCACGGGATCCTTGCTGTTGTTATTTTGGTAGAACAGTGAATTCCCCAAGTTAGGTGTATTTTTAAATATATTAATGCAGAGTAATTATCACATTCCTCAAGCAGATCAATCCCTTCCCATGTAGTGACTATTTATTTTGAACAGCAGCTCCTAAATTCGTGTGTTGCATGAAATTGTGCCTTTTTAATAAATCAATCAATCAATATTTAGCTGTCCTGGCTGATTTTCTGCTCTGCTGTTGTTCTGCAGATCCTTGTTGACGATGGTGGTGACTGGAGGCAGCACTGTTGAAGATTATATCATTTACAGACAAGATCTCTGAAATCTGTTTCCTTCAGACAGCAAAGGTAACTCCAATAATCCACTTCATGCATTTGTCTCAAAGTCATAAGTTTCTTTTTGACCTCCAAAATTGAACAGCAGCTGAAGTTTGGGAGTCTGACCACTCCACTAACTTTTAACCTCTTTTTGAATGTTTATTTATTCTGAAGTGAAAATATAATCTGCATGGAAAGAGCTCAGTTTCTTCTCCTCCTTCTAGTGACAAGAATATGAGGCCTTCCTTGGCTTCTCTTTTTTTCTCTGCATTTAATGTTTTTCTTTATTCTTCTTTTCTCATGACTTTTTTTGACCTACAGATCAGTTACAATATTTTTGTGCTGCTGATGAGAACCAGCACCACCTTAAAATCTGAAGAATAATTGAGGTTGGGGCTTATGCTCAAAAAGACAAAAATTAGGTGAAAAAGGGTAAAACAGTGGCAAATTTCCTGAAGATTTCTATAGAATTTAGCAATGTGAGTTCTTTAAATTAAATACTGAGAGCACAAATCTGATGAGTCCTGTGCCATTTATTTTCTCTGCTTCTATTATTTATTACCAGTATGTGATCTTCTGATCCAAATAAATGTGAGGATATTCAGGAGAGTTTTGTTTATGGATCTTTTTTTTTCCTATTTTGAAACTAAACACTGTATAACACCATAGGTAATATGAGACCTTTTTTTTTTTTCTGTTATGGAAATAGAGCTAATTTTCCCACTCATTATCTGCTGTTAATTTAATGTGTGGCAATATCTGAAATTTAGTGCTGATTATGGCAGTAGATTTTTGGTTAGCAGTACAGCTCATCTATGAGCAAACCAATTAAGACATCATTTCAGAATATAATTGAGCTCCTAATGGGGCACTTGAATTCACTGGGAATTTACATATTTGCTTTTCTTTGCTTTAGCAGAGGGGTCCAAAATGAGGCTACAGCTTCAGTTTTGAACTTCTGGAGGCACCAACTCGAGCTGAGGCTTTTCAAAGTGAAGCCTATAAAATGCTCTTGAAGAAGGGCATGGATAAATTCATGGATAAGCTCCTTAATTCTCACATCTGAACTTTGGATGGCCCTTGGGAGCTGGGAATTTAAGGAATACAAGCTCCACTGTTCTTAGGATGCTGAGGCCCAGGTGATGCTCTGATGCAGGACAGTTAAAACTGGTTTAAATACAAAGTTTCTTCAGTGTTTGTAGTTAATTTTCTTCTTTTAGTCAAATCAGGATCTGCTGGGAAAGGGTTCATCTGCAAATCTTTGTAATACCTATCTTTCTAATACATATATAATATATACATATATAATCTCAATTTCCAAGCAGCATCAATAGAGAATTCTTTGTTAGCCCACACAAATTAAGTGTCTCATTTATGGAGTCTTTGAAAAGGAAGGAAAAAAATTAAAGCAGTTCTCTTCTCTTCTCTTTTCATTTTCCCTTAGTTTGGGGATTTTTTTGACCCTCAGAAAGAAGATTTTTACATTTAAAAAGCAGAGCTGAGAGAGGTTATTTTATACCTCTGCCTTATTGAGGGGTTGGGTTTGTTTTGTTGTCACTCTTCCCTTCCACCATAGACCTTTGCATATGTTTTTATTTGCTCTAAAATGGGAATCTGCACCATTGATGAAGGAAAAACCAAATGTTTTGGGGGAATAATTATCAAAGTCTGTGTTTGGGTTCTGAAAAAACCTTTTTTCTACGTGAAAAACTAGGGCAGGGAAAGTAGTTTTCTCTGTAAGGTTCATGTTGTACTGGTTATTTCCTGAAAGTTTTAATATGTACATGTGGATAAACCTCAGGATGCTCCAGTGAAACACCCAGAAAACATTTAGTTCTCATTCTCAGCATCTTAACTTGTATTTTGTACTCTTTTTTTTCCCCCCCACTAAAGTGCTCACAGCTGTGCAGGTATGGCAGCCACTGCTGCTGTTCCATTTGATCTCTTTTTAAAAGCAGGGGCTCTCTGGATGGAATCCACATTCCTGTGTAGCCCAGTGCTCCCAAACCTTCCTGACCCTGCCTCACCCACTCACACCTCGTGCATTATCTTTAATTATATGATAACTTGCTATTTTCCTCCATAGGAAACCCTTCCATTAAATAGATGGAATTTAACCAGCAATCTGCTGCCTTTAATTGTTCAATCCTTCCATCCTCACTGATGTTCAGGCCTTTCCCTGCAGATGGAATTCACAATTTGCCTTGGTGCTTTCTTGCAGTTTTTAGCAACAGGTTTTGGAGAATCCCCCACTGGTTTGGGTTGGAAGGGACATTAAAGGTTTGTGGCAGGGACACCTTCCACTGTCCCAGGCTGCTCCAACCTGGCCTTGGACACTTCCAGAGATCCAGAGGCAGCCACAGCAAATCTGGGAATTCCAGCCCAGCCAGGAATCCCTCCCCAATCTCCCACCCATCCCTGCCCTCTGGCAGTGGGAAGCCATTCCCTGGCTCCTGTCCCTCCAGCCCTTGTCCCCAGTCCCTCTCCAGCTCTCCTGGAGCCCCTTCAGGCCCTGCAAGGGGCTCTGAGCTCTCCCTGGAGCCTTCTCTTCTCCAGGGGAACATTCCCAGCTCTCCCTGCCTGGGCTCCAGAGCAGAATTCCAGCCCTGGGAGCAGCTCTGTGGCCTCCTCTGGAATCTCTCCAGCAGTTCCAGGTTTTCCTTGTGCTGGGGGCCAATCCAGCATTAATAACACAGAATAACCTGCATCTGCAGAGCTGGGAGGATGAGTGGGCTTTGCATCTGTCCATCTTTGTAAACATGGGAAATTCCAGCATGGAACTGGAAGGAATTTGATGCTGTGCTATAACTGACAGACATTTCCCATCCCCAGCTCCAAGCCTTGCTGTCTCTGAGGCATTCCTGACCCATGGAATTGCAGGAGCAAAGCCCAAACTCCAGGATGGATGGAGCTCTTTGATTCCCTGGGGCACCCAGAGCCTTGGCTCTGCTCACACCCTGCTCTCTGCATCCCAACTCTGCCATTCCCTTGTCCCCAGTCCCTCTCCAGCTCTCCTGGAGCCCCTTTAGGAACTGCAAAGTCACCCCAGAGCTCCTCCTTACTCTCCCTTAGATGCCCAGCAAAAGCAAAAGGAGCTGTCAGGGGCAGGAAATGAAATCCTGTAGGGAGCAGCTCCAGGCCCAGTGAAGGCCCCACTGCCACCTTCACTCCAGGGCAGAATTCCCACCAACTATTCCTGGTGTAAAGCATTTGAACATGGATCAGCCCCACTCCCCTCTTCACAAAAGCTCTCAAATACAAATTTGGCTGTTAAACATGGGCTCTCAGAGTCTGTTTTTCCAAGGAACAGGTGTGTGATTCCCATCTCCTGCTCCAGTCTCATCAGCTTGTCCTTATCCCAACTCTGCCATTGCCAAGTTTTTGGATGGGGTTATCCTAAGGCAGGCAGGGAGCAGGGTTGGCATCCATCAGTTTTCTCCTCAGCCTATTTTTCCTTGAATTGTCATTAAAAGCAAGGGGCCCACTTGTGTTTTCTGAAGCCCTGATGTTTTTCTGAGAACAATCAATTTTCTGTCTCACTCTGTCTTCTTTCCATATGAAAGGCTTAGAGTTTGGTGAAATCCCAAGGTACTCTCTCTAAAGCAAGGTATAAATGAATTCTACCTTCTTAAATTTAATAAAAGGAGACCTACTTAATTTGAATTTTTTTTTTATCTCCAGAAATTATTTAAAGCATTTGGGTTAAAAAAATGACGTCTTCCTGATGTTCCTCTTTAATATCACAACTTTTAGGTGCATTTTAGAGCCAAATTTTCAAAGCACATTTTAAATGTAATAGATTTGATAAGTTGTCCTGTGCTTGAGCAGAAATTTTTGTACCACTTCTGCCAAGTTTTTTTGCACAGAGCAAGAAGTTTGTTTTCCATCATCCCTGTTTCTCTTCCAGCTGCTCCTTCTGAAACTGAATTATGGGCTGGCATTTTGAATTTTTCCTTACATAGATATTGTAAATAAAACCAACTACAAAGGCTTTTCATTTTGAAAAATTGGAGCAGCAGGCACCCTGAACAAAAGGAAATGTTCCCAGCACTTCTTTTATTGTAACCAAATTAATCAAGCTCAGGGATTTAGCTGTAATTTCAAAGTTAAAAGTTGAAGTAATGCAAAACTTTTTGATCCTGCAGTGCCTCTCTCTTTAAAATTCATGACAAAATAGCAAAACTGTTGCAGTTAGGTTTTTTTAATAGTTAATTTTTCTTAGCAAAGCTAAAGATTGGCTTCCCACAGCCCCAGGAACCTGGATACCTCCAGAAAGTTTTGAGGTTCTTGGGATATCTCCAGAAAATGTTGAGGGTTTGGATTTTTTCAGGCTGTGGTGTCAGAAAATGTTACAAATCTCCATCCTTAGGTTTTCCTGTAATATTACAAGAAATGTCTGTTACATCAAAGCCACATCTTTCTGCTGAAAGTGTTGCTGGTTTAAAATAACAGATAAGAGCTCCTGACATTGTTTCTTAATTATAAATAATATTTTAAAAAGAATGTTAGTGTGGTACTTAAGATAAACTGAATTATTCTTTTCTCTTGAAACACCATACCAAACTCTGATCTTTGATTTTTGTTTTAATAATTCCTTCTGAAAAAAAAAAAAAAAAGGACAGCAAATTTAAAATGTAGCTGTTAATGAAAACCTGGGAAAAAAAAAAAGGGTTTTTTTACATGAAGGTGGCCTGGAAGGTTGTGAAGGGATTTTTTTTTATTTTCATTTTACTCTTCAATTTTGTTTTCTTTTCCCCTTCCTATCAGTTTACATCCTTGGAGGGCCACTATCCTGGTGAAAAATGTATTGAAATGCTTAAGGAATGCATTACCATTTTTGAGATTCTCAGCTGGCCTTCTCCTAGCAAGATCCCAGGCCAGGGAAATGCTTGAAAATTAAAACCAGGGATGCTTTTAAAATCAAAACACACCAAATTTCTGAAGAAAGAGCCTCTCTTCCCCTCCAAACCTGTGGTGATGCTCCAGAACTGAACACAGAAAGGGTTATTTTTATTTTTTACCACATTCCTGAAAAATATCCCTAAGAGATGCAGATCCTCCCCAGGGTGGGTCAGTAATTGCCACAGGTGGCTTTGGCTCAGCCTCCCAAACTAAGTTTGGATCACTTCAAAGGATTCATCACATTTCTTTGAGGTTTCATCCCAGAATCATGGAATGATTTAGGCTGGAAAAGATCTTTAAGGACTTTGGAGTCCAACCATAAACCCAACCCAAGTCCACCCTCAATTTATTGGTGCCATTCTGAGAGTGGGGGCAAAAGCAGCTGAGTTTAGGAAAAGGAAAGGTGAGCTAAAGTTTCTATTTAAAAACTCATCAAAAGATAAAATATCTCCTCTTTTTTGAGCAGCCCTTAATGCAGGAACTAAAACTGTTTAGGACACAGATCCCAGTGTGAATTTTCCAATCTGTTTGAGGTGGTCATTGTTTGGATGTTAGAAAACAAAATACTCTTTGTTTCTGTACCACTTACATGGGAGTGTTCACTGGTGAATCTTTGTGGGATTTGATAATAAATAGTTCATCAGGAAGTAGCTCCAGGAGTGAATTCTTGTTTCATTCCTGTCCCAACAAGGGAACAGCAAATGAAGAAGGAAAACTGGCCACAGGTGCCCTTTCAATGAAAGGCAACAGAGGAAAATTATAAATATTGTAGGTATTATAATGGATATTTAACCTCCTCTAGATAATTCTTAACAGCATTTTTTTATGCTGCTAATTTTTGGTTGGAAGTTTTATACCTTTGCCAGTGCAGAGATTTTTGTTGGTTCAGGNGTTTGTTTGTTTGTTTGGGGTTTTTTTTGTTTTGTTTTGTTTTTTGTGGGTTTTTTTTGTTTTGTTTTGTTTTTATTTCCTTCAGTTTTCTTTTTATCTGCAGCAGAATTTCAGCATTTGAGTGGCAGGGAGTGCCATTTGCAGGGGACAGCTCCTGTAGGCAAATGAGCAGGTGACAGGAGGCACAATGGCACTCAGGAATAGTCTGACACTGTGGGTGTTCTGACTGGAGGATCCTCTTTGTGTTCACTGAAGTTCTCATGGAGCAGCTTTCAGTTGATATTGTATTTTCAGAGTATAAAATTCAATATATCCCCGTCACACTCAGCCTTCAGCTGGGGTTCTTGACACCATTTCTGGTATCATTCCACCTTTTAATTCCATTTAAAGGGCAAAAAAAAGGCTGAGCAAACTGTTGTATCAGAATTCTAGGCACGTGCCTTGATCAGGTGAATATTTCTTCAGTTGATTGTGATCCTTGGAAAACAGGGATTGGGAAGTGGTGATGGGAGGGGAAGAGCTTTGTTCCTGCTAAGGGCACTTCCAAACTCACTGCAAACTGCAAAACTTGTATCTTGCAGTGAAGCAGGTGAGCAAATCCTTGATTTAGGTGATACTACTTAAAAAAAAAAGTAAAGCCGTATTTTCAATATTTGGCTGATTTTTCCATTTGTCAGGAATACTACTGAGGCTGTGGGTAGTCCTGCACTGGTAAAATCCTGTAAAATCCAACTCTTTTACAATGTCTCCTCTTGGAAAGAATTGTGAGGGTTTAAAAGTGAGCCAGGCACCTTCCTGAGCATGAGGGTATAAAATCTGGGGGTTCCTACCAAATGTTTTTCCATAATTCAGTTGTTTTTTCTCTTTCTTAGCACTTAAAAGGCTTTTTTTCTAATGCCTCTCCAGTGGAAATGATGAGCATGAAGTAGTCCATACATAAAACCAATTCTTCTGATTTGTCTTAAATTGCATTTCCTTGATGATCTGAAATCTAAAATACATTTCAAGCTTTTAAAAATAAACCCACAGGAGGGGACAAGTCCCTGCTTTGACACAGATGTTTCTGCAGGAGGGTCAGTGCCCTCAGATTATCATGATGGTCCCATCTAAACATATTTAAAATATAAAATTACACATTGTCCATGAATAGTTTTGATTTGGGCTGCAGGAATGTGGAGCTAAAATTCCAGTAAAGGTGGTTTGTAATTATGAAGGACCAGCCTGGCTGCAGCTGCAGGGACAGGGATAAGGACAAGCTGATGAGACTGGAGCAGGAGATGGGAATCACACACCTGTTCCTTGGAAAAACAGACTCTGAGAGCCCATGTTTAACAGCCAAATTTGTATTTGAGAGCTTTTGTGAAGAGGGGAGTGGGGCTGATCCATGTTCAAATGCTTTACACCAGGAATAGTTGGTGGGAATTCTGCCCTGGAGTGAAGGTGGCAGTGGGGCCTTCACTGGGCCTGGAGCTGCTCCCTACAGGATTTCATTTCCTGCCCCTGACAGCTCCTTTTGCTTTTGCTGGGCATCTAAGGGAGAGTAAGGAGGAGCTCTGGGGTGACTTTGCAGTTCCTAAAGGGGCTCCAGGAGAGCTGGAGAGGGACTGGGGACAAGGGAATGGCAGAGTTGGGATGCAGAGAGCAGGGTGTGAGCAGAGCCAAGGCTCTGGGTGCCCCAGGGAATCAAAGAGCTCCATCCATCCTGGAGTTTGGGCTTTGCTCCTGCAATTCCATGGGTCAGGAATGCCTCAGAGANGAGCTGGGAATGTTCCCCTGGAGAGGGGAAGGATCCAGGGAGAACTCAGAGCCCTTTCCAGAGCCTGCAGGGGCTCCAGGAGAGCTGGAGAGGGGCTGGGGACAGGGACTGGAGGGACAGGAGCCAGGGAATGGCTCCCCACTGCCAGAGGGCAGGGATGGGTGGGAGATTGGGGAGGGATTCCTGGCTGGGAGGGTGGGGAGGCCCTGGTTATTCCATGGCTGCTCCTGGATCCCTGGAAGTGTCCAAGGCCAGGCTGGACAGGGCTTGGAGCAGCCTGGGATGGTGGGAGATGTCCCTGCCCATGGCTGGGCTGGGAATGGGAGGATCTTCCAAGCCAATCCATTCTGGGATGTGTGAATTTAAGAAGCCACAGGGCAAAGACAGCCCAGTGAGTTTTCCCTGCCTTCCTGCAGCTCCCAGGCTGTATCACCTTTCCCAGACCCTGCTCACAGCTCCCTGATCTTGTTTCAGAGCCTGGCACCAACAGTGAGCTCACCACAGCACCTAGAAAACACTTTTTCCATATTAATTACCTCTAACAGTAACAAATTGCATTTTATATCAAATTAATACTCTTCTACCTCTCACCTTGGTGACCTTAGAAATCTTTTCCAACTTTAACCATTCTGTGATCTGGACTGAGCTATTTTCTCAGTGTTTTATACCTATTAAATCCTTCCTAACTGTATTTTTGCTTATTGTTGTTGCAGTCCATTATTCCTCCTGCACATCCCTCAGCTGTTCTGGCTTCAGCCTTTTCTTGCACTTCTTGCAAAAGGGAAAAACAATGCCAGTTGGGAAAAGTTTGTGCAAAGCATTTGTGTGGAAATGATATCCCAAGCAGGGAGCTGAGGAGCCCAGCCCAGTGTCCTCCTGCTCTGGTTCTGTGGCATATAATATAATTTTATATATATATATAATTAGATATATGTAGTATAATTGCTGTATTTGTAGCTGCACTCCTGATGTGCCTTGGTTTTTTATCCCCTCAATTACTGATAGACACAATCTGGTAGATTTTCAACAGTGTTTTTTTCAGAGGCTGAAACATTTGCTAAGGTAAAGGTTGTGCTGTCCCAAATAAATAGTAAAACCACCAAATTCTGAGGGAGAAAAAATGGCATTGCTGTGGATTCAGAGCCTGCACTCCAGGTATGGACTGACAGAATTCCAGCTCAGTCTGTCCTCTCCATTAGGGAGAAATTCTGGAGGAAGAGCTAAAACCATAAGTGATTTTTGGGTTCAGGTCAGGGGGATTACATTTCTGGCTGGAAGGAAAGAAGGGTCTGACTTCCTCCCCTGTGATCAATCCCTAAATCCAGGAGAATGTAAGAAGCTGAAACCAGTTTAGCCCCTCAGCCTTGGAAGTGAACTTGAAAAATGGGATGAAGGGAAGGGAGGCAAGGAGAGGTTGCAAGGATTACACATTTTTCCTTCCTTTTTGGAATAGCAGGGCTGTGCTCCTTAGAGTCAATTCTAGCTTAGATTCAAGTTCATAGAATATTCACAAGAATGGGAAATACTCACTGAAAAAGCAGGGAAAAAAACCCAAACCACAACATACAAAAGATCTGCTGGACTGACACAACAGTGAATGATTTGTTTAGGTGGAAATAGAAATTTATAAAACATGAATTTAGGATTGAACTGTATGTTCTAGCAGTGAACTGTATGTGGTGATTTAGTGATGATGAAAAGGTGATTTTAAAGCAGACAGATTGAGGATTTTCAAGCTGGAATTGCAGAATCCTGGAGTCATGACTTTCTAGGAATTGATGGCAGAGCTGAAAAAGCATTTCAGTTCCATGCCCAAGTCACAGAATCACAAACACAGCTCTGTAATGGCTAAATTTCATTGTTCCATTCCTGGATTTCTATTGTTCCATTCCTGAATTTCATTCTTCTATTCCTGAATTCTGGAAAGGCCTCTCATTCCAAATATCTGAGCTTTCTTCTGCTTTTCAGACATTTAGGTAACTCTGTGTCATGTTTTGCAAAGATGAGCTCCAGGACAGAGATTCCAAAAGTTAATTTCTTCTTACCTGTCCTTGAATTCACCTAGAAACTGTCAGTGCTGAAGCCATCCCTGTTGTTCATTTCCTTCACTCTATAGCTCCAATAAAAAGTCAAAAATAAAGATTTTGGAGGAGTATTGAAGATATTTCTGATGATGTTTTCTTGTGAAGATCTAGAGAAAATAAGCATGAATTCTTCTCTCAGTAATTTTTGCCATAATATCTGCAACTTGATGATTTAATAAATTACTAAATTTGGGGTTTGGCCAACAGCAGTGAATGGTGGGAAGACCTGTGGCACATCTGGATTTGTCCAAATGGATCTTGTCCTTGTCCACAGCAGCTCGAGGCCTGACAGTAAAAGAAAACACAGAATATTTCTGAAAGCTCAGAGCTCAGAACGCTGAGTTGATGCTTTCAAGACTAGAAAGCAAAACAGTACAAAAACCACAAACCTGATCTGTGCTTCTGAAGAAAATGCACTGAAATAGCTGAAAACCTGCAATACCTTCAAGGCACCCTTTGAGCATTAGAAAAACTTGCATTTTATCTCCTTTTCACTCAAAGGTGTGGTCCTAGTGTGGTTTCAAATGCAAATGTTGGTGATCTCCAGGGCCTGGATGCTTTTTTTTTCCTTTGACATTTCCTAAGCACCTAATGCTGGCTGCTTAATTAGGTTGATTTAATTTTTTAACAGCTTTCAGTAAGTTTCCCATATGGTTCCTCTGGATGGATTCTGACAGGAGTACAAGATTGAAGGCCTTTGGCCAGTCCTTTGCAGGAATCAAACTGTCTCTCTTCAGCTGGTGTTGTTTCAGTGAGAACAGTCCCAAACCATGGAATTATCATGGAATGGGCTGGGTTGGAAAGGACATTAAAGCTCCTCCTGTTTATTCCATGGGCAGGGACACCTTCCACCATCCCAGGCTGCTCCAAGCTCCATCCAGCCTGGCCTTGGGCACTTGCAGGGATCCAGGGGCAGCCCCAGCTCCTCTGGGAATTCCATCCCACCCCTTCCCACATTCCCAGGGAAGATGGCAAGGCTCCTAAGAGGGAATTCATTCCTGAGGGAGTCCAGGAATCAAACTCTGTCTCTTCAGCTGCTGTTGTTTCAGTGAGAAGCAGTCCCAAACCCAGCTCTAGGGATTTGGGAGGTGGGAGCAGAGCTTTCCTCAGGTCCCTTCATCCCCTCAGAGTTGCCCTGAGCTCTGCTGGTGCCTCCCCAGGAGGTTTTCCTTACAGTGGGAAGTTCTGTTGGGATATTTGGGAGCAGGACACCAATGTGTGCTTTCACCATGGATACTGGGCAGTGATTCACAAAGCTTCACATCCCAGATTCTCATGGAATCATGGAATTATGGAATGGGTTGGGTTGGAAGGGAAATTAAAGCCCATCCTATTCCATGGGCAGGGACACCTTCCACCATCCCAGGCTGCTCCAAGCTCCATCCAGCCTGGCCTTGGGCACTTCCAGGGATCCAGGGGCAGCCCCAGCTCCTCTGGGAATTCCATCCCACCCCTTCCCACATTCCCAGGGAGGATCCCAAGGCTCCTAACAGATGTTAATCCAGGAGGACTCATCCCTGAGGGAATCAGGCTGGGAAAACTCATGCTCATTAGATGGTTTAACTTTAACTGAGCTGGATTTGCAATGTTCCTGAGAACACTTCCAGAAAGAAATTTAGTAGCTGATAACTTCCCAATTAACATTCCAGAAATCTCTCTGGCATCTCATGAAATGCACCTGAGCAGCAATATCACTTTTTGCCTAAAAAATAGAAGAATATGTTCAATTGCATTGCTGTTACACCAAAAGCTACCAAAAGTAAATGGGATGCCTGTTCCTTTTTTGTCCCTTCCATGGAACAAAAACTAAGCCTAAAGTTATGTTCTACCCCTGGCACTTTATGAAATCCAACAGGGATAGAGAGGAAAGGGGACACATTGGCCCTGTTTGATTTTTCAGTGGTTTGAGAGAGAAAATGTCACTTTTTAGTGGAAAGAGAAGATGAGCCTTGCTTTGGGTGCTGGCAGGCCAACAGTTAAAAATACAAGAAATCTTGTACTATTGCAAATCCAGCTCAGTTAAAGGGAAAGTGGCAATTCTATATCATCTGTCCCAGGAAATCAACACTGGTTGGAAATGTGTACAAACTGAAAGCAGTCTATGCCAGAACTCCTTGTGCTAGTGCCAACTAAAAGCAAGAAAGAAAGGGGAAAAAAAATCAAATTGATGGGTTTCAAAGCTGATAATTGTGCTTGAGTGCTGTGGCTGTAAATCACTGAGTGGCTTTTCCTTGGATACAACAGTCCCTGCATGTAAATGTACACATGGTGCCTTTGCAATAGTACAAAATACCTGAAATCCTCAATTCTGGTTATTAAAATACAACCTGATGCAACATTTTACCATTTGCCTTTAACCTGAGATGATTCCATGAATGTCAAATACCAGAATGCTGAGGGAAATCAAAATTCAGGCACCACATGATGGTAGAAGGTGTGACCTTCACTTCAGAGCAGCACAACGTGTTAAATTATCTTGCTGGAGTTCCAAAAAGCTTCATGGATGAAGTTTTTTTTGTGTGTTACTCTTGAAGAGTGGGAAATTTTAAAAACCATTTTCAATTCTGTGTGAAGAAACTTTTCAGTTTGGCTCAGCTTCTCCAGAATGCCATCTCTCAAGTCCCTGCCTGAGTCTGCAATCATTTTGGGTAGAGAAAATGACTCTGCAGGTGTGTTGGATCTGTTCCTTGGGATGACTCCACACCCCTGGTGACATCCATGGCCCTTCCCAAGTCATCTCCTGCTGCTGATCACACAGAAATTTGAAAGTAAAAAGTCAAAACGAGCTTCTGTTCCTTTGTATTGGTTTTATGTCTTCTGTATTGAGAAAGAGCAGCTGGAAAATGCACTACAGAAATGGATTTTTATTAAATTTATTGGCAGAATTTATCCAGAAACTGTACAGGATTGGGCAGAAATTCATGGAATCACAGGATGGTTTGGATTAGAAGGGATCTTAAAGCTCATCCCATTCCACCCCTGCCATGGGGACACCTCCCACCATCCCTGGCTGCTCCAAGCTCCAATATCCAGCCTGGCCTTGGACACTTGCAGGGATCCAGGGGCAGCCCCAGCTTCTCTGGGAATTCCATTCCAGGGCCTCCCCACCCTCCCAGCCAAGAATTCCTTCCTAAATTTTTTTATTCTCAGCTTTGAGACTTTTTTTGCAAAGCCCAGGCTGCCACTCAGGGTGTGCTTGCAAGAAATTTAGGGCTTGTTGTGGGTTTGGGGTTTGGACCAATTAATTCAATTAATAAAGCAGAAGGGATCTTTGTGCTGTTACATTAATTCTGCCACAAAATGATGTGGTTACATCAAGTGGGGAGAAAACTGATATAAAATATTTTGGTAAATAAGTACAATAATAGCCCTTGATGACAATTTGAGGAATGTGAGAGTACAGTGTCATTTCTGTGCACGTGAATTCATATTTTCTGTATTATTTGGGTTTTTTGGACAAATAAACCAAGTCTTTTAGAGAAAAACCTTAGTTTAAGCTGCTCTTTTTTATCTGCTGCCTAAAATACTTGAAGGTGCTGAGGTTCAAACTTTTTTTACCCCCCTGTATTTCCCATCATGTGCTCAGTTGGGCTGACCTGCAGCACTTCCAGCCAAATTATTTGGTGTGTTAATTTATGACATTTTCCTGTAAATTTAGGATAAATTCTTACCTTGAGTAAATTTACACCACGTTTTAGTGAAGCCCTGCTATGCAAAAATGAGGATCTACCTGCATGAGCAGCTTCTTAATTCTGCTGGTTTAGCAGAGGACATGTTTATAGTTCAAAAAATAAATAATTCAGGAGTCTGTATCTGCCTTGTGTTGACTCTTTGTAACCCTACTTAAGATTTACTAATTCAGTCCTTCCACTTAGTACCAGTTAACTGTTACCTGCAAGGACCTGAGTTGAGGAAGGACCTGGGCACTGTTATTTTTAGCTGCTAATACAGAATATAATAATAATAATATCAAATATAAGAATAAGAATAAAAATAAGAATAATCATATGGGAATATAATAATGTATGTGTTATATAAAATATATATTATGAGGCTGCTAAAAGCTTTGGATGATGCCACAGAGCAGAATTTAAAATCTGATTTAAAATCTGATCACTAATGATGTTAAAGGAGTCCCAAAAAGGTGCTCAGATTGCTCAATTCATGGAAAATTAAAGATGCTCTTACTGGTTTTCAGGCTGCCTTGATATTAGGGAGAAATTATGGAATTATTAAGGAATAATTCTTGTTGTCCAAACGAAATGTTCCCATCTGTTCTCTGCAATGGAGTAGGAGCTAAAATAGGCATTTTCTGTGCTCTGGTGCCATTTACAGGATGGTTTCATTTTATCTTCCTGTTCAAAAGCACATTTTGCTGACATTCTCTAAGGCTTTGGTTGCTCAGATGAAGGTGCTGTTCCTCACCCTTGTTGATCACATTCATCCAAAGACAGGGCAAAAGCAGAATTCCAGTTTGAGGTTATTTTAGGTGCTGGTTTTGTTTGGGTTTGGTTGCCACGTTTGCACATTCACACATTCCAGAAAAGCAGATTGAAGTTCTCTCCCCTGGCACTGCTGCCATCCCTTGAAAGGTTCTTTTAAAATCCAGCTGAGTTCTTTGTGTATGGAATTACTTTCAGCCTTGAGCTTTTTGAAGGGGATGGGACCATCCAGATCCTTTCAATTTGGATTGGTTTGGATCAGCTCAAATTAAAAAAAAAAAAAAAAAAAAACAGAACCCAAAAATCCTGAAATGCAGAAGAGGCTGATTGGAGGAGCAGCAGCTCCCAGGGGTTGTGAATTAAGGGAAGAAATCTCTGGGTGAAGCCATGTCCAGACTTGGGAGTTTGTGTTTTCCTGGTGTGGAAGACAGATCCCAATCCAGATCCCAAGAGCTGGTGACATTCCCAGTGCCATACCTGCCATTCCTGCCCTTCAAGGTCCTGGCAGATCACACCCAACTGCCTGGCCCTGGCATGTCCAGCTTGTTACACATCCCACCAAGCCTGCTCCCCAAAATTTGGGAAGAGTTCTCCAAGCTGCAGGACTGAAGTCAACTCTGCAGGATCCTGTTGGTGCTGGCAGTGCTTGGATGGAGTAGGAACCTTCTCATCTCCCAGATCAGCCTTGCCAGGGGATCTGATTGTCCATCAATTCCAATCTGATCTCATTCTGGAGGAATTTCAAGTTTTTCTCCCTGAATGGATGTCTTGGACTCTCATCTGGAAGCTCCCATTAACTCCTTCCTGCCAGAGCTTTGAATTAGGGAAGTTTGCAAGTTCAGGAGAGGAAACAAAAGCTTCAGGGGTCAGAAACTTCATCTTTTATTATGCCTGAAGCCAGAAAGTGTAAAAAAAACAGGCTGAGAATGAAGGAATTGGGACACTTTAATTGTGGTTTCTGTGAAGGAGGAAGAATTCAGTCATTAAATTGACATTTTGCAGTTCACTGTTCTTAGAGCCATACAAAATTTTAAGGCTGCAATGTTATTACATTTCTATTTTTATTATTAAATTAGTACTGTTTAATTCTTAAGCTAACTTAAGCAAAGCAATTAAAACTGTTCAACTTCTTGTGTATTAGAACTTTGTTTAGCTTGAAAGGGGGGTTTTTTGGTCATGGAGAAAACTTCATATAAAATCACATTAAAAAAGCAGATTTAGGTTTAACCAAGTTGTGTTTTGACTGCTACTGAAAGTCCTGTTCTTGGATCCTTTTCCTCTGTGTGCTCTGCTGATGTGAAAATCTTTCAATTTATACTTTTGTGTTTTGAAAAATCTGGAATTTAGTTATTCCTGTTGTTGATTTGCTGTCAAGCACTTTGACACCTTTAAATCCTTGGTTTTACTGTGCTTTTCCCCAGTGACATTTTGGTACCTTTGTCATTAATAATATTTAACATTTCTCTTTGGCCTTTTTGCTGTTGTGATACATATTTCTAAAAAGCAGAGAAATATTTGATTATTTAGTACCATTTACTTAGAAATACTTTAAAACCAGACTTTATAAAATCTCTCACAGCTTTCTGAAAACTCACTCAATCCTAGGCTAAATTTTGGTAGAATTTTGAGCTCTGTTTCTGAATAAATAAGATGGATATTTTTTAAATGATCAAACAGATTGAAATAGTAGGCCATTTTTATATAAATATAGACTCAGGAGTGATCCAGTGTGAATTGTATTAAACTCAGTGGGAAACCATCCATTAACCTTAGCAAGAATAGAATCACAATTCCAGAAACTGAATTCTGCTTTAGCAGCCTTGTGCCCAGGGATTATTCAAATATCATCCTGATACTTTTATCAATGAATTGGACAATTAGTTGTGCTAATTAGCAGCATCACTTTGAAAGAATTAACTTGGAGGAGGTGGAGTGACAACGACAGAGGCAACCTGGAGCAGGCAGGGATGGAACTGGGATGAAATTCCTTTTCTGTGGAAATTCATTTTGAATTTTCTCAGCCTTTCCAGTTTCAGGATCATTTCAGTTGGAACCTGAATCCAGAGCAGAGTCTGCTGGACTCTCCTCTCAGCTCCCATGGCAGCATCTGCCCTGCAAGAGAGTTTAAAATAATCAAGATTTGCCAGTTAAGGAGATTTGTGCCAAGAATTTTCAACTAAGAAGTAACACAGTTTAGAGAAGTTTATGTTATTTTCTTTGGGGAGGATTTAATTTTAAACAATGGCATAATGTCATGTCTAAAAGAAGACACTTTATTATGTGATGATAAAGTGTCATGAGGCAAAAATATAAACTGTTGGTGTTCTTGCTGCATGAAATTTCTTCTCTCCTAATGAGTTTGGGGCTTTGGGATAGGAGATTCCTCTGAAAGTCCAGGTATCCTTTTCCTCTCCTGATGCTGTGGGTGTGTTTATCCAAGGATTTGTAGAGTTGTGTACATTGTGGAGAAATGGAAAAAATTGTGATCTTGGGGTCAACACAAATACAGTTCTATAAAATAATCCAAGCCAGGAGGGAGAAATGAAGATATTCTGGTGAGTTGAGTAAAATCTTGCCTGTGGAAGATGTGTTCCAGCAGTGTGGGAGCAGCTGGAGGGGCAGGAAGAGAGGGTGGGAGACAATGGTGGCAATTGTTTCTCTCTCCTCTTTGGGTTCTTTTACCAAATGTCTTCACTTTTGGAGGGATATTTGTATTTTGTATGATAAAGCTGAGGTAGAGACACCTACAGAGAGAACCTGAGCATCCTGGTCCAGGGAATTTGTCCCTGGCTGTGGAATGGGCTTTAAGGTCCCTTCCAACCCAAACATTCTGGGGTTCTGTCATTAAAAAAAAATTCAGTTATTTGTTAGTTCATAGTAATAACTACTACATTTTTTACTAACTCATTCTTTTGTGCCTTTAGCAATATTTGTGTAGGAAAAACAGGAGAAAAGACAAATTGGCATTATACAGACCTCAAAATCTTTGTTTATCTTCTCAGCTCTCATCAGTTTCTCAGTTATCTCTATATTAAATTAAAGATCAGTGAAGGAGAAAAGTTGATTACATTTCCATTGTGAGCCAGAAAACAGCAATGTTTGTACACCAGGTATGCAAAGGGGCTCAGGGAAACAAATCAAGTTTTCAAAGTGCTGTGTTACAGATGAATGAAAATAATTTGTAAATGATTCATTAAATTTCATTCTAAGATGTTTTGAGAAAACCAGAATAAATTGGAATGTGTGATTGTTGGAGAGACCTGTATTCTGCAGACTTTAGGGGTCTAAATCTTGAGTATGAACTTCAAGATGTGGAGAATGCAGGGAATATTATATTGTTTCGTGTCCAAACTGCAGGTAGAGATATCAGCTACTCAGGATTTATAGGATTGAAATATTGACTCAACTGATGTCTGATCTTTGTCCTCTTGCAAATTAAAACCCCATTTCTTATTTTTTCCCTGTATTTGGAGACACAAAAAATAGATAATATCCCTTCTTACATCTTATGTGCTCAAAACAACAACCACTCAAACGACAGCATTGCCAAACCTTTGAAAAATGTTACTTATATCTATATATCACATATGTAAAGTAAATATGTTACTATGTTAGCCTGCTATATATATCACATACATAAAGAAATATATCAGGATGTTATATTTATAAGCATGGATCACGTAATTTAAAGCAATGTGATAGTTTGTTGGCCTTCCAGCTGATTTCTGAATCAACTTCTCAGAAAGACCTGCCTGATTTTTGGTATTTCTTTGAGCTTTCACGTTTCTCACGTGTCCATGGTGTTGTTTAGGCAGTTACAGTTCATTTTTGAAGTTCTGTTCATCTGGCCAACTTGTTGTGATACAGGAGCCCAGGAAAAGGCCATATGTTCCTGCAAAGGTAGCCTTGGAAGGTGGGATAGCTGCTTCTTCTTTTTTCTTCTGCCATCTGTTCTGCTTTAACTTCATTTTCTCCAGATACCGTGTCTAGCAAATACTCAGATAATAGATGGGAATTCTAATCAGTGTGGAAGCAAGATTATTGTTTCCAACAATAGCCAGGTATTCAGATTTTTTTTTTTTTTTAGATATTTCCCTTGCTGTTGGGCGTTACAACAGCGAAAATTCAGAATTAGGAAGCTGCAAACAAATAAACATTACTTTTATTTAAACAACAAATGCACTGAGATGCTCCCATGGACACAGAAGAGATTTTCAGCACTGCAGGCCTCAGAAATAAAATGAGCAAACATCCTGGATTTCTCCAAGTGGCTGCTGCTCTTTCCACTTGGAATTTCTCCTTGCTGTCCGTGTGCCACTCCTTGCTGGTCCAGCCCAAGCATTCCTGCAGGCACAGGGATTAGGGAAGGATCTGGGTTAAGGATAATCCAGCAGAAAAACACAAATCGGCTCCCTGGGCTGATCCAGGAGGGACACAGGGAGCAGCCTTGGAGCAGAGGGATGAGCTGAACCCCCTGGCAGAGTCAGGGGCTGCACCTCAGCAATTCCCTTCTCAAGAATTCCCTCCTCAGTAATTCCTTCCAACTCCAGGAGAATGGAGGAGTAAGGAAAAAATCTGGTGTCACCAGAATTTTCAGGCTCTCTGCTGAGGAGAAAGCAGAGCCCTGATTTAGGCCAAGCCTTCTGGATTGAGTCTGAATTAGGGAAGCCTCAAAATCCCTGTGGTTACTCCAAGCATAATCATGTACATATAATGTGTATTTTCACTCACTTTTTATGCTGCTTATAAGGATAAAATTAAATTCAAGACCTTGCTTAGGCCTAGGTTGTGATTCCCCATCACATGTTCAAGTCCCAGAATTCTGTTTGGTTTAGGAGGAAAATCTACAAGGCATTTTAGGGGAAAAAAAAAAAAGTCTGTAAGTCTATAACCTACTTTTGATGGTTCTAAACTAGCTTGGGGGTTTTTATATTAATTTATAGAAATGTCCATGTGTGTGAGTGTATATAAAAAGAGGTGTGTATATAAATAAGCAAAACTGGGCGTCTTTTTGCTATTTTAGTTCTCTGAAGTTTTGTGGTGGATCCTCTCAAGAATATCTCATTTTAAAGTCCTTTTCTCCATTCTCCAGCTGTGTGGGCTCTGTTTTTACAGCTTTCAATTCTCTGCAAGTACAAAGCAGGGGAGGATACAGCCAGACCTGGACCCTACCTGGACTGTAGGGAATTCTCCTGGCTCTCTGTGTGTGTATGGGCAACGAAGAGAAGAGATCAGTCCAGAGGGAAATGAAGAATAATTTACCTTTCTGCCAATCCCCTTTTAGTACAACGTGTATTTTATTGCAGGAAGAAGAGGCTTTAGCACAACAAAACGGGCAAAAAACCACAAAGACTTGAAGAAACAGCACTTCTCTAATTCTTCCCAAAAATTCTGAGTCCCACCAAACCCTGGGGGATCACAGCCACCAGTCTTCCTGATTTCAGGTAGGTGAATTCTCTCTTTTGCCTCCCTTTCTGACAGCCCAGGGAAGTTGGGGATTCCCATTCCCTGGAAGTGTCCAAGGAAGGACAAGGTTTGGAGCACCCTGGGATAGTGGGAGGTGTCCCCATAGCAGGGCTGGATTGAATGGATGGGATTTAAGGTCCTTTCCCAACCAAACCAGTCTGGGATTCTCTGATTTCTCTGAAATGAAAGGCAATGCAATTAATAAATATAAATTTGTGTGACTTTTTTTCCCCTTAACAAAATAAAAAATATCAATTGCTGTGAAGGAAATCAGACAGAGCTGGATGCTCCAGAACAGGGCTCTAAGCTGCTGTTAATATTTCCCAGCATGGAGCTCATGGCTCTAATTTGGAATTAACTGGTTTGGAGAAGAGGTTTTCAGTTATGCCACGGAGTAAATAAGAAAAATAACCTGAGAAACAGCCAATAATCAAGTTGTTTGATTTCGAAGAAATGCATTTAAAACCCAGCTAAAGTAAAAAGAGAACTGGCTGACTGCCACCCTCTTTTTTACTCATTTGTGACAGCACACAATTAAAAAGTTCAGTTTGTTGCTCTTACTGGAATAACAGTTTTTGGTATTTTTCATGTTTGCTCATAAAAAATATCTTTAATTTTAGATCCTCCAGATACTGTAGCTGTAAGAATATTGTTTGTATCTGGAGAGATTAGATGGGGACAGGATTTTTTTAATCTGTTAGCACAGACTTGTTATGTAAATAGGAAGCTCACAAAGGAAGGAGACAGCAAAAGGCTCTGAAAAAACAGATGTGTCTCCCCCAGAAATAAAGTCACTGCTGGATTCCTGCAACTTTTTGGGAAGTTTCCTGTTAGGAATGTGAATGGAATCAAAAAAAAAAAAAAAAAAACCAACCCAAATTCCGTAGTCACTGTTTACATTCATTTCCATACGCTCAGTACAGATAATTTTATCATTAATTTATTGTTACTATTTAATTTTGATAAGTTAAAAATCAGATTATTCATTTAAATTGATTTTTTGGATGTTTTGCTGTCAATTTCTCGAGGCCTTTAGGGGAAGCTCCTTTTCCTGCTGCTCCTCCAGCCCTTAGCAGTGGCCATGTGACCCAGATTTTTTTAAGCCCTGCAATGACTTGGGTTTTATTCTTGGGCTCTTTCATCCATATATTGGAATTGTTTCCAGTAAATTACAGTTTTACAGTGGTTGCTGTGATTAGCACTCTGTGCTCCAGGGGGAATTCTACATAAAAATGTCTCTTATCAATACCTCTCAATGTGTTTAAACATTAATAAATTATTTTATGTGGAATTACGATCTAAAATACATTTTTATGCAAATTCTTGGGTGGTATCTTTCTATTTATTTTTGTAACTGTAAAGATAAATTATAATTATGTTAATAACCTGCATTAAATGATCATGTTTTGAAATATTTCCATTCAATAATATCTGTATATTCAATAATATTTATGGACTGAATGTTCCTTATTAATACTCAGTATTAAAAACCCTCTATAAAGCCTAAACCTTTCAGTTTTCTAGTGCCCCAGTGCTTAAGAAAATCTAAATATATATTCATAATTTGAATATAGGGGTGTCCATTTTAAAGTCATACTGGTTGGGGAAGAACTTTACAAATCTAATCATTTTTATTTTAAGTAGTTTACATGTGAAAAAAACCTGTTCCTGAAAGGCTCTGCCAGGTTGGTAAATAAATTTTCAGACAATCAAGAGTCATTCAGGCCCAGTTTTGCAAAATGCTGGGCCCTGATTTTGCCCTTAAATTGAGAAGATAATTAAAAACTCGTTTAAATTGGAGATACTGAGGAAATCAGTGAAACCAAACTGCAGGTTTTGCTTCTAAACTTCACTAAGATATTTCAATAATTATGGGGAAATCTCTGTTTGGTTTCACAGCCAGTGCACTTTGTGACTTTTGTGTTACACTCTGTTTGTTTGGCTTATCTGAAGATTTTCATTCCCATTTTCTGTCAGGGTTTTCTGTGACAGGAGAAGGTTTTAACAACAACCCAGACCTTCACTGTGCTGATAAATGGCTTGAAAAGACATTTCAAAGAGGTGATTTGAAAATCAGAACTAATTCTTTCCATTTTCTGAAGGATTCAAAAATCATTGATGTTGCACTTGGTTGTAATGAATAATTATTTGGGAAAAAAAAAATGTGAAATCCCCCAATAATTGTGAATTTGATGCCCAACTGTGCCTGTGCTGAGTCCTGAGGCTCTCAGATCCAAGGCTTTAAAGGCTCCATTAATTCTTTGGGATATTCCTTTAACCTAATGAGCTCCAATCCATTTCACCTCTGGAAAAATCCAATTAATTGGCGCTGGGTCCTGGGCAGGCTGGTGCCTCCTCTTGGGGTCAGAGGGAATTCCAGCAGGGAATCAGTGCTGGAGGGATGGAGCCTCTGGGAAGGATGGAATTGGCTCAGGAACAGGCAGATATTTGGGAATAAAGAGCCAAGGCCAGGTTGGATGGGGCTTGGAGCAACCTGGGATAGTGGAAGGTGTCCCTGCCAATGGCAGGAGCTGGAATCAGCTTTTAAGGTTCCTCCCATCCCAAACCTTTCTGGGATTCTATGATCCAACAGCTTCTGATTCAGCTGATGCCTTTTTGGGCTACATAAAAACAGAGGCCAGACAAAATTAAGGGAATAAAAATCAGTTCTATTTATTGAAGGGCCTTCAGGTGCATTTTGAGCAGCCAGAGCTCCCCCAGGGGCTACACCCAAAAATGGACACAGGGTCACAGGTTTTCACACTTTTAGAAGTTTGGTCCATTTGCATATTAAGGTTAATCTTCCAATTACAGCTTCAGATAATGAAGTCATTTACCCCAAGTTTGCTTCCCCCCAAATCACTTTTGTTTTCATTTCTTGGAGCTTGAGACAGAGAGGTGCCCTTGATTGCCAGGCCTGGAGAGGAATTGCTGTGTCTGACCAAAATGGGAAAGCAGCAGCTCACACTCTACATGGAGTTCAGAGTGGAGTTTATAGAGTTCTACACTAAAGAATTGCAGGATTACAAACACATGGAAAATATAAAAGCTGAAATCCTAAGGCATCACAGCCAGGGGTTCCCCAGCGTTCTGTGCTTGAGCCAAGACTCATTAATAGCTCATCATTAATAGCTCATCAGTAATAGCTCATCATTAATAGCTCATCATTTATAGCTCATCATTTAGAACCCATCAGTGGTGCTGGTGGAACCTTCTACCTCACCAAGGCCTTTTGCAGCATCACAACTCTAAAACTCAGCTTTTTCTCTTCAAGTTGGAGAGTTTTAGTGTGGACCAGTCCAACTCAAACCTTCAGTTCCAGTCCAAGCCATTCCTTAAAAACAAATATCACTTTATTTATACAACAGAATAACAGCGTGGAGCCTTCCAAAGCAATCAAGAACACTAAAATTACCACATTTGGCTCGTTGTTTTAATGGAAATCCTGTGATTATGTCAGCAGATGTGAGAGGGGTGCAGGAGTTCCTCAGATGAGGGGTGGAGGGAGGCGAGGAGGCTGCCCCAATGGCCATAGCCCATCACCGAGAGCCCCACAGGAGACTGCCTAAAGCAAAGCTCCAAGAGCAGCAGCAATTGTAAAAAAACCTAAAAGATCCCCAAGATAACTCGAAGCAAGGCCATGAGAAGCAATGTAGGTGAGTATTGCAAAGTAAATCAGTGCATTTCTTGAGCTGGGAAACTTGGGAGGTTTTGGTTTGTTTGGTTTTCTTGGGGTTTTTTTTTTTTTGGTGGGGTGTGGTTTGAGGGTTGTGGTTTTGGGGTTTTTTTTGTTTTCTTTGTTTGTGGGTTTTTTTGGTTTGTTGTTGGGNTTTGTTTGTTTGTTTGGGTTTGGTTTTTTGGGGAGGGTTGGGTTTTTTTGGTGGTTTGGTTTTGTTGGTTTGGGGTTTTTTTGTTGGTTTTTTGGTTGTTGTTGTTGGGGGTTTTTTTGTTTTGGTTTTGTTTTGTTGTTGTTTTGCTTTGGTTTGGGTTTTTTTGTTTTTTGGTTTTTTGGGGGGTGGAGGGGGAGGTGGTTTGTTTTGGTTTTGGGTTTTTGTTGTTGTTTTTGGGTTTTGGTTTTTTTGGGGGGGTGTTTGGTTTGTTGGGGGTTTTTTTGTTTTGGTTTTGTTTTGTTGTTGTTTTGGTTTTGTTTTGTTGTTGTTTTGGTTTTGTTTTGTTGTTGTTTTGGTTTTGTTTTGTTGTTGTTTTGGTTTTGTTTTGTTGTTGTTTTGGTTTTGTTTTGTTGTTGTTTTGGTTTTGTTTTGTTGTTGTTTTGGTTTTGTTTTGTTGTTGTTTTGGTTTTGTTTTGTTGTTGTTTTGGTTTTGTTTTGTTGTTGTTTTGGTTTTGTTTTGTTGTTGTTTTGGTTTTGTTTTTGGGGGTATTTTGGTGGTTTTTTTGTTTGGTTTTGGGATTTTTTTGGTGGGTTATTTTGTGGGTTTGTTTTTGGGGTTTTTTTTGTTTGGTTGGTTTGGTGGGGTTTTTTGTTTTTTGTTGTGGTTTTGGTTTTTTTGGGGGGGTGTTTGGTTTGTTGGGGTTTTTTTTATATAGTTTTTTTGGTAGGTGTTTTTTGTAGGTGTTGGTTTTTTGGGTTTTTTGGTAGTTTTTTTGGTAGTTTTACGCTGCGGCGCTGAACTTTCAAGACAAAATATTTGAGGCAACATGAACAAAATAAACAGAAGATGAGGCATCTTCAACATTTGATGGTGCTGAAGTAGAAAATTGACCAGTTTAGCAGTTCATGCTTTGGTGGAAGGTAGACAGTGCACCCAAACTTGAACTTTTTGATAAGAGAACAAACAAAAAAAACTTTCCTGACCTCGATTTACCATTTTATATCCAAGCAGCATGGGAAGCACAGCATTGTAATGGGGAAAAAAACCCACCATTTTGTGCCTCTGTGATTCAGATGGAGCATTAGTCATCATTGGGAGTAACATATTTTGACATAATCAAACAATAGAACTCCAGCTCTCCATGCTGGAAAATCTGCAGCACCATTCCTGCCCTGGGTGATGTTGGAGTAACAAAATAGAGCTGCCTGAGATGGAGCCAGACCTCTCCAGCACCAAATAAAATCAAATTCTCTTATTCTTATGGATTTTCCTAATCAAAATACAAGGTTACACCATGTCAACAGCCAGCAGATGGGGAAAAGGAACGTCCTAGGAAGCTCAAAGAACACACTTGGGAGCTATAAATACCAGGCTAATTCCATAGCTTGAAGATTTCTCCAAAGCTTTTTTAAATCCCTCCAGAAAAGGCTGAAGAGATCCCTAATCTGAAGTGGCCCAGTTGAAGGAATGTGTGTGTTTTTATTTTTTAAATAAAATTGCATCTACAGTAGTGTTGAGGATCTTAGTGAGTCACTGGAGTGGCTGTACAATATTGGTTGGATCAAAATAGGGATTTTAAGCAGATTTTCATTCTTGTCAGGACTTTTTCCTTTAGAGGAAATGTGGAATTCTGCCTGCTCACCTCTGAGCTGATGTGTGCAGCATTCCCACAGAATCCTCAGTGGGCACAACTCATTTGGAATCCTTTTTTTGAGAGCTGACACAAGAGCTACCAGAATTCCTTGGTGGAATTTTATGCAAATCTCCTGTTCCCTGTGAGGCTCTGGCACAGAATTCCCAAAGAAGTTGTGGATTCTCCATCCCTGGAAGTGGCCAAGGCCAGGTTGGAGCACTCAGGGATGGTGGGAGGGGTCCCTGTCCATGGCAGGGCTGGATTGGGATGAGCTTCAAGGTCCTTCCAACCCAAACCATTCTGGGATTCTCCTTCCACTGGAATCTCCTCACTCCTTAAAAATATCCCAGATTTTCTTGGTGTGTGTTTGCTCTTGGTGAGATCAAAAGCAGGACGTGTTTTGCAATACTGGACCTACCCTTGTAATTTAAAAAAATAATATTACAAAAATAATATTACAAATATTTTTTCTTTCTTTCATATGTTTAAATAATATTTTAAAATAAATTGAATGTCTATTTATCAAGTTTTAATAAATAAATTTCATTTAACTAGGTATTAGCCAGAGGAATGCAAAGCAGAGCAACCAGCCTGGGCCAGATTTAGAAATCAGAGCTCCTAAAGAACAGCTGAAAGGGTTGGGTTTGTTTATTGTAGGAAAAAAGGGAATACTGTAGGATGGGCAGAAAAAAAGAGATAAGAGGGTTTTATCAAAGCAATGGTGGGGGCTGCTCTGTAGATTTAAAAAAAAAAAATTAAAAAGCAAGTTCAGTTTGCACCAAGTGTAATTCAGGAGAGATGGAAAGAGAAAACAGGCCAAGGGTTTCTTTGTTTTCCCTCATATCTGACTGCAAATATGGATGGAAAACTGGGATATTTTACCTATAACTGCCAGGAAACTTCTAAAAACACACAAAGAAAGGGCTTCCAGAGACAATTTCAGTAATTTTGACCTTCCCCACTGACCATGGGCTGAGCACTTTTTTCTCCTGAGATCCCTCTTCATTCCCATCCTCAATTTCTCTAATTCTGTCACCTTAATTTTGGAGATGAATTTTGTCTCATTTCCCTGCAAACCTTTTCTGTTCCTGACAACACCTTTCAGTCAAAGATGTGCAGTAAAAATGAACCAGAGGACCTTTATTTTCTTCTATAAAATGCTTTGAGAAGCTCTCATTTCAAATAGAGTGAAATTCAGGTTCAGCAGCTTTTGGGAGTTGCCCACTGATTTCCTTGGATTCAGGAACCCAGGAAAACCTAAGAAATAAATACCTGCAGCACAAATGTGAAATACATCATGATGAAGAAGTTCCTGAATGATTCTTTGCCCCATATTTTCCCCAATAATTCCCTTTTTTGGAGCAGAACATCCTCAATATCTGTGTTAGGCAATTCCAGAGCTGATTTTTGGGGCACTTTCAGAGAATAAAGAACTGTTGGAGTTGTGAGTTAGGATATATTGTCCTTCAGTTGGGATGAAGCATTTTCCAGGCTCTTATCTTTTTTTTGGAGCTTTGTTCCTAAACTCTTGGATGTGCTGCATCCTTGAAGGGCCACATGGTTTTAATTTCTGGGTGCCTGTGGGTCTTACTCTCATTTTTCTTTTCCCTGCTTTGATGAGCTGGTGGAATTCTCTTGTGCTTGTCAAGCTTGACTGTGATTCACTCTTTTGTTTAGCTCCTTCTGAAGAAAATCAAACCTTTTCTGCCTGCTTTGGGCTATTTCTCATGCAGATTTGAAATATCTGCATGAGAAAGAGGAAAAATGAAACGAAAAATCAGATTTTTCCAAGCAAAACCAGGGATACCTGGCAGAGCATCACCACCAGGTACCACCTTGCTGGGCATTAAAAAGAAATCTGTTGTGTTTTGAAGGCAAATCCCCCTCCAGGGAATGTTTTACAAGCCCTGCTCTGAAGCTGGGAATGTTTTATCCTAAAATCAACTTTTCCAGGAGCCAGACTCCACTAAAGCTCACACTTTATTAGCCAAGGCAATTTATCCTTATTAAGGTGATCATTGTAATGTAAGAATTCATCCCCAAAATACACAAACATCAACTTTGGGCCACTTTGCTCCTTTTAGTGGGCTAAAAATACCTTGGTTTGCTGAGAAGTAAATCTGGGTGAAGGGGCTGGGGCAGCCAGACAGCCCTGAAGCAAAAAATCTGATTTAAAAGTAGTGGGGGGACTGTGTACAGGCAGGAATTTGGATCATCTGTGTTGCCAGAATTCAGATTAAACTGGAGTAAGGCTGATTTTTTTTATAAAAGAAATCATAAATTAGCAGTTTCTTAAATATCAGATTTTTTTTTTCCATGCTGTGATGTTGGATAGAAATGAAATGTGTCCAGAACAAGAAGTGGAAATGGTTATTTCATCATTTAGCCTAAGAAACCTTAGGATAAATAAATATTTATTTATCGTCAATATTCTATTTATAATAAAATAAATATATAAATATTAGAATAATTTATATAATAAATAAATACTTTTATAATGAATAAAAATTTTTATAATAAATAAATGTTTATGAATATGAAGAAATAATTAAGAGGTGTTTGATATTGGAATATTAACATTCTAAGTGGAGTGTGTTGCTCAGTTTTGCTTATTTTCTGTTTTAACTGATTATTTTCCAGCTTGGAGTGAACAAGATGAACAGACCCACCTTCAATCTGATGCTTAATGAGGAAAAAGGTCAGGATTTTTTTATTTTCATTTCAGTCCCCTGCCCTACTCTTAATTAATACATGAAAATTACTTTATATGGGCGTTACTGGTTTCAAAGCTTTTAAATAACAAAACAAAGGTGGGGTTTTAATGGCAGAGTGAGCAAGAATATTTTTAAATCAAATGGTGAATTAAGGAAAGAGCTGACTCAGAGCAGAAAAAGAGGCTGGAGAAGGAAAGGTCATGTATACAAATCTTCATGGAGATTGATTTAAAAATGATTAAACTTGTAACTAATAAATCTCCACTGGAGCAAGAAGGAAATATTTGGCATTTAAAAGGATTAAAACCACTTTTTTTTCTGAATATCCTTGAACTTTAGCATCTTTTTTTTTTTTTTTAGAAAACAGAGAAAACTCAAATAAAATAGTGGGGCCAAATTCTCCAAATACTTCTACATTCAATTAGTAAGTAATTATCTGCTAATGGAGAGATTAATCAGATTTTCAGGGTCCAGAGGCAGCCCCGACTCTCCAATATTATTCCATTTATGCCAGATAAAACAGGAGGGTTTGCATTGAGGTGTCTGAAGAGCTGATTTTTATTATTCCTATATATTTTTAATACCTAAAGTGTATTTTCATCAGAGAAATTGCTGAGCAGAGCTACGTAATTCAACAAACAGTTGAAAAAAGAGCACTTGGAGAAAAAATTCCAAGGGTCTAAAAATAGTAAGAGTCATGTGATTACTACTTTGGCACAAAAGTATAATTTATGGGTTTAATTTGCAATCTTGCTACAGTTCTGACATTCTCCTGCACAGGAACTCAGGCTGAATTATTCAAATTATTGAAAAATTGCTCTGTCCTCCACTTCAGGTTTCTGATATAAAGGAGGTTGATGTTGTTTGTTGAGACCTCTGCACTGCAAATATAGGAGGATGGGCTTCATTTTTGCCATTTATTGTTTCATTTTTTTGCCATTTATTGATTATTTTTGTCATGTATTGCTTCGTTTTTGTCCTTAAAATAAATGGAGATCTGGGGCTATTCAATAATTGTTATTCCAGTGCTCAAAGCCTTTCCCCAGATTTTCAGGAATCTTGATTTTTTTTTTTTTTTTCCCAGTTTTTTTAATTGTTTGGCTAAAATCTAATTTAATTTTCATGGTCAGTTTTTGAAAGAGTTCCATTCAAAGATTTATTTTTTTTTTTAATTAAATCTTTATTTTCCCAAATTTCCATTTCCTTGGTAACCTCTAAGTCAATAATGCACAGAACTGACAAATAGTGATTTCCTCCTCGATTTCTGCATCTGTTTATTACATATTTTAGGATATTTCTTTATTTTTAGATAATTCTCTGTCAAAGATTCCTGAAATCCATATAATCTTCATTATAAAACTATGCTGAATAATATCAGCTTTTTGGAAGCCTGAACATGAGAATTGAAAGAAAATCCCTCATTTCTTTATCCAAATTGCCTTAAAATAAAGTGGATGTGAAGTTTCTCCACTTCTCATTAACATATTGCTCAGTAATATTCCATTTAATAATATTTCCTGGGAAAGGTTTGGATAACAGTGACATCATTCTTAGCTGATTTCTGGTATATACTAAATATTAGCCTTAATTTTGACAATATCTGACACACACTGACACAAAGTAGGTCTGTGTCACATGCACAGTTCTGACCTATTTCCCTTGGAAAGAAAAAAATTCAGGTGGTGGAAGGCTTGGAAAAGCATCCAAACTCCTGGGTGTCCTTCCATGAGGTGGAAATAATAAATATGTTATTAAATTATAGATAAATGTTAATAAATCCATAGTGAACAGCCAGGGGTGGAGGTTAAAAACAAAATCCTTTTGTTTCCTGCCTGGTTTTTTTAATGCAAAGCCTTTCAGAGATCTCTGCATCTTTTGAGGATGGATTTTATCCATCCTTTCATTGGAAGTGGCAGCCTCAGCTGCTCCCAACTTTGGGAATTGCACAGAAAGATGGGTTAAAATCATCCTGGGAGAAAATTTTAGGGATAAAAAAATCCTGCTCCTTCCCAGCTCAGCCCAGTTGTCCATTGCCTTGGGTGACTTTAATGGCACAATTAAATCTCCAAAATTGAGGATACTCTAATTTTTCCCTGATGGGAATGATATCAGATTTAAATCTGATTAATTAACAACACCCTGATGCAAAATGCCCCAAAAGAAGGGATTTATGTGACATGCTTCAAATAATCAGCTGGGTTCCATGGACATAAATCAGTTTTTCTCCATGGAAATCATTTCCTTGTTGTTTTATCAGTGTAGGTTCCTGAATATCAAGGTTGAAGTGGCTGCTTTGGCCATCTGGTCTTGGATGCTTGGGAGGGAAAAATTCCAGAGAGTTCTGTCCATCCACAGGCTGGGAAAGCAGGTTGGGAGCTGGGAAACATCCAGGGGCTCCTGGGTGTGGAAAACAGGGAGAGAGACCTGGAATCCTCATGGATTTCTGCTCTTTAGGGGTGAATTCATCCATAAATGACTGTCAGGGAATCATCCAGGTTGGGAAAAAACCTCCCAAGATTAAATCCAAGCTGTGCCCAATCCCCACCTTGTCACCAGCCCAGGGCACTGAGTGCCACCTCCAGGTGTTCCTTGGACACCTCCAGGGAATTATTTTGTAGTCTGGTTAAATTCCAATCCTAAAAAACTCCACAGCATCAACAGGGGTACAAAATAAGAGAACATAAACCTTGTTATGGATCTAAAACTGCTTTAAAAGTTGGAAATAATAGCTCAGTATCAGAGCTGGTTGGAAATAACTCAGTATCAGAGCTGGTTGGAGTGGTATAAAGTGAGTTGGCACTGGGGTATTTAAAATGCTCATTTTAATTAAGTCATTCAGCACAGCAATTTTTTGATGGTGGCAAAATATTCTTAATACTCTGTATTGACAAGTGAGATGTGTTTTCAACCTGAAGGCTGGAGTATATCATGATTATATCACGTTTATCATGAGTAAACCATGAGTAAATCATGTGTAGAGCTGTGCCATGTCCTGGCCACCACCCCAAGGAAAAGAATCCTGAAGGATTCAAGGTTTCCTTCCTACTTCAGGCACTTTTGTTTGTTGAATCACTGGCCTAAAAATAGGCCCTCATAAAGTATTCACCAGTGATCTAATTAGTCAGGAGAATGCTGCTTTTCAAACTGGGAAAGCATTCCCCAAAAATGATGCAACATTTGTATCTAATTAGATGATACAGGAAAATCCTGGCTAATTGCTTTGATAGACTTAAACAGATTAATAATGTGCAAGTGGTAACTAAATAAAAACTCCTTTTCACTGAGTGCTTTGAGAGTGATGCTTTTTAAGAAGCTAAAATTTCTTATTAACTCTGAAACCCCAAGACTGTGATTCGAGAGCATTTCTCATTTTGGAGGTTTGTCAGTGCTAGAGAGGAAAGCCTCGAAAATGAGATTGTAATTTGTGTCTCCAAGCAGTGTTTGGTGTTTGTTATAAATGTTTGCAAAGCTTTTTATCCAAAATGTGGCCATTCCATAGGTGGGAACTGGGATTTGTGCCCCCAAAGAGCCAGGCAGGGATTGTGGAGCCCTTTGGAATTGTTGGGCACTTCAAAGTTCACGTAAGAAAAAAGTTAATGGAGCACCCAAAGTGTTTGGAGGACAAAGAAGAGATTTAGATTGTATTTTGATAGGAAAAAATTTATTACTCAGAGGGTTGGAGCAACCTGGGATAGTGGAAATGTCCCTGGGGGTGGAACAAAGTGGGCTTTAAGGTCCCTTCCAACCCAAACCATTCCATGATTTGCAATATCAACCTGTCAAAATTTGTCCAAACTGGTTCAACATCCATTTACTAATAAAATAAGTATTATTCATATCACATGTAACAGATTGGAATCTGGACAATTAATATCTAATTTAAATTTCTTTTTACATCCTATCGAGTTTTCGGCTTCCCCACTTGACTAAAAAACATTGTTAAAGTAAATATTAACAGCTGAGTGTGCAAAGGGGCTGCCTGAAATCCATCAGTTGAAAAAAAAGAGAGAGAGTCCCATTAAAAATTAAAACCACACTTCCAGCAGATGAAAATTAAGGAGAAATTTTCCATGCAGGGAAGGGGTCGAGGGGGCTGAAGAGGGGAAAGAATTCTGTGTAGTTTTGCATAGTTCTCCAGTGAAATATTTTAAAAGATATCATAATGAAACTGGACTGCAAAACAAATCTAAACATCATGTGCTGGCACAGGGCAGAAAGCAGTCACTGGTTTGGATGTGGAAAGTTGTGATAACTCGTGGTGAGATAACAGGACCTGTCTGGAGCTGCTGGGAGATCACTGAGGGGAGGGATTTATTGCATGGCTGATGAAAATCAGGCCTTGGGATTCATTCCAGGGTCCAGAACACTTTGGGTTTGGTCCAAAATCCAACTCCTTTGCATCCCAGTCCAAAATACTTCAGAGAGTTCTTGGATGGGGAAGGGGCCAGTGTTACATCAGGAGATGGGGAGGTTCTGGAATGCCAGGATCTCTGAGGCTGGAAAATCCCTTCAGGACCATGGAGTCCAAGGTATGACCAATCCCCACCTTGTCCCCAGCCCAGAGCTCTGGGTGCCACCTCCAGGAACTCCTTGGACACCTCCAGGAATGGGCACTCCAAAGCTCCCTGGACAATTCCAATGCCTGACTCCCCTTTCCATGGGGAAATTCCTGCTGCTGCCCACCCTGAGCCTGCCCTGGCCCAGCCTGAGGCCATTCCCTCTTGTCCTGTTGAGTTGTAAATCTCTGGACCAGTAGAGCTTTGGGTTCTCTGGTGTTATTAAATTAATTAAATCAAATAACAGCCAGGAACTTTCCATGTGTGGCTCATGATGGATTTCAGCATGGAAATATGGATTGGCACCTCTTACCTGTGCTGTTCATGCCTGTAGCAACATCCAGAGGTTACTGGGGGCTTTCCTCTGGAAATCCACATGGAACTGGGCTGGATTTTAAGGAAAAACATCTCACTTCCATGAGCATTTCCTGTAAAACATGGATTATGTGTATATTGGAAACTCCCAGGGAGCCTTAGCCCTTTTTCCTGGATCTCATCACACCCAGCACAGAAAATTGCACAGAAAGATCAAATTTGGGAGCTGGGAGCAGCTCTGGTCACTGCTCCTGTTTAGGAGAGTGTGAGGGTTGAAGTAATTTCATACCTGGAGGAGAACAGAATTTAGAACCATGGAATTCCAGCATGATTTGGGATGGAAGGGACCTTAAAATTCCTCCAGTCCTCACCTTCCACTGTCCCAGGCTGCTCCAAGCCCTGTCCAACCTGGCCTTGGACACTTCCAGGGATCCAGGGGCAGCCACAGCTCCTCTGGGAATTCTATCCCAGCCCCTCCCCACCCTCCCAGGGTAGAATTTCTCCCCAGTATTCCACCTAACCCTGCTCTTTTTTTCCTATAAATATTTAAATATTTCCCACAGATTAAAGAGTTCAGTGATTTTTTTATTTTTTTTTTAGCTCTTTTCAGTCTTATTTCTCCCCAGGTGCAGCCCAGACAAAGGTTTATCTGATTAGATGGTGAGAATCCTGTGGTGGAGGTGGAATGGCAGCTGAGGCAAGGCCCTGCAGAACCTGTAGAAATAAAAAGTTACTTTGAGGTTTCTCTTGTAAAAATAAGCAACTGCTGGATATTATTTGCTCATAATGGCCCTAAATAGCAACATGAGCCACAGCAAGGCTGGGCTGAGACATGAGCAACTTCCCCTGTACTGGCTGCTGCCAGTATTTGATAAATTTGCTGGTTTTATTGCATTACAGAAGGTTAATTCTCAATTAGTTCAGAATAACAGGGGAATTTTTTTTTACCTGTTTTAGCCTTCCATGGGACCTACAGCAAAAATGCCACTGCAGCTTTCAGCAAGAAGGTAAATTCTGGCCTGTTTTTGATGAAACCTCATCTGCTCCCTCCTTAATCAGGATAAAACCACTCAAACCCCCAAATTTCTGAACTGAAAACCTGAGTGAGCCCTGAACTGTTGCCAAGAGCTCTCCAAATCCTATTCTGTGTTGCAGCCTGGGAGATTAAAGGGTGGATTGTTCTGATAGGAGACATGACAAGGTGTCTGTGGGACATCCTCTGTGACCTCCCTGGGGCAGGAGCTCACCAGGCCCCTCATCCCTTCCCCACTTTGGGCTGGCCAAGGATTGCATCCCTTTGGAATGCTTGGGAAAGTGGAAGCAGATCCCTGCAGAGCAGTGCCAGCCCATCCCAGAAGGTTTCATCCTGCAGAAAATCTGGAATCACAGGGTCATTCAGGTTGGGAAAAGTCTCCAAGATCACAGATTCCAAGCTTTGGCCAATTCCCTGTTCTTTAATTCCAGCCCCTCCATCAAGGGGGTTTGTCCAGACAGCTCCTTTTATCCACAGCCTGCTTGGAAATACCCTGGTGTGAGGGGTTTTTTTTCTTTTTGGAGCATTTGGAACTTTACATTTCTAAGCAGCACTTCTACAGGGAATGTTCTGCATGAGGGTACTTAAGGGAACATTTTCCAGGACTATATTTATGCCTCTGTAGTCTTCCTTTAGTGGTCTTGAAGGAAGGAGCTGTTATTACTGTTAAATATAGATGTAATGTGGTGTTATTGCAGAAATGTCTTTATGTTCCATTGCTGGCTTAAAAAAAAAAACACAACCCTTTCTTATTAAAATCAGTCAGGTCTATAACATTTATTATGTTTTAACATGTTGGCATAATGTTAGTGTTGGGGATAAGGAAGGATTGACACCTGATTCCAAAGAAAAGCTCCTAAAAATGTTACCACAGCAGTCATCAGTGCCATCCTAGATTTGAATTTAGGATTGTTGCTTTTTTCTGGTGTATTTCCTGTTCAAATTCCATACTCCACATTTGTGTCACCTTAATAAAATGTCCAGTCTTAAGTGTTAAGTCTCATCTGGTCAGCTTGAAAAAACGATTTTGGGGGGAATGACACAACTTTTGTCATGAGAGAAAATCATCTGAGGGGAATAATTCCTGAGGATATTCAGATTGTTTCACAGGTATTCAAAGATCAGTCACTGCTGCTGGCTTTTCCCTTTTTATTACCCAGTATTTTGGTGAGATGATTCTTTTAATTCAATGGAAATGCAGGAGGTTTGCATTTTCCTGGATATTATCAAAGCCTAGAAGCATCTTCCTTCGTATGAAATTCATTCAGTTTTCTAAACAATTTTTAAAGGGCATTAATGTAGTCATCTGCTGATAGTTCTGAACAGAAGCATATGTGAAAATATCCAGTGAAAAGATGCATCCCTTAATTCACCCAAACTCCACATCAACTATTTAACAGCAGTTGCACTCTGGCAGCTTTTAAGACGTAGCTCAATTACATCCACGTATAAATAGAAAATGCTGGCAGCATTCTGTTTGCTCTGAGCCTTATTTTGATGGTTCCATTGACATTTAAAATTTGGATTTGAAGCTCTGGGAATGGCTGCAGCTGTAAACATCTCCCTGAGTTACTGCACTGGGGCTGAAAGGCTGCAGAGAATGGCTCACGTGTTTCCCACATCTGTATCTTTCAGGCTGTTTGATTGGAGCCAAGGAGTCAGCAAAGAACCTCAAGAAGACAACTTGGATCATGAAAAGAAGATAAAAAGAAAACAAAAAGAATGTGGCATATAAAGGGTGTAATACCTGGAGGTATTGGATCTGACTCATATTTATAAAAATGAGAGGAGCTTTCACAAAACACAAGTTATCCTAGACAGTCATCAAGCTTGGAGCCATCATGCTGTTGAACTAGAAATTCTCCTTTTCCCCATTCTCCTTTCTGACAGGTAACAAAGGATTGGTGAATTATGATTTTCCCAAGTTGGAAGCACTAATTTTTATCTATATAGTTCATCCTTATGAATATATAAGGAGTTAAACATTGCATATTTAATGTGGATTATAATGGGAAAGTGACTCATTAACCAAAATGGCCACTTTTAAGGACTTGGTTTCAAACTGAGCTGGAGCCTCCCGATGCACTTTGTAGGATTTGGGGAAAGCTGTGCTGCAGGGCCTGCTTTGGGAGGCCAGGATGACATGTAGTAAAAGGATATCACCTTACTGTTGATATCTTTGAAGACTCATAACCAGAAACAGGAAAATGAATGGTGGGAAGGAGTGTGACGGAGGGGACACGGATGGAGGGCCACCAGCAGTGCAAGTTCCCGTTGGTTGGCAGCGGAGGGTGGACCAAAGTGGAGTTCTCTACATCAGGTAAGGTCACCTCAGGGGCTGGGCTGGTGTTGGGTGGAGTAGTTTGGGCAGAATGTGCAGGAAATTCCTGACTCGGATCCTCTCTTCCGCTCAAAAGCGTCGAGGAATCGTTCCTCAAGTGCGAGATCGTCTCGGAAGCTGAAGGAGGGTAGATTTAGGTGGGGTTTTGGGAAGGAATTCCCAGCTGGGAGGGTGGGGATGGGCTTGGATGGAGTTCCCAGAGAATCCATGGCTGCCCCTGGATCTCTGGAATTGTCCAAGGCCAGGCTGGACAGGGCTTGGAGCAGCCTGGGACAGTGGAAGGTGTCCTTGGCAAGGATTGGAGCTGGATGAGCTTTAAATCCCTTCCAACCCAAACCATTCTGTGATTTTGTGATTCCTTTCAAAGTAAATGTAAGTTGTGTGACTACTCAAGAGCTCCAAACTCATTTTTTTATGCCCAGGAGGGTTCTGTGTTCACTATCACTGATGTTCTCCAGTTTCTATGGACTTCTCACATTTCTCATGTAGGAAAAAAACCCAAAAACATAAACCTAAATCCAAAGTTTATTTGTTTATTTTCTTAGCATATTGGATTTTTTTGCTTTGCTCTGGAATGGTCACAAAGAAATGCATTGAAACTGCTATGAAATAAATGTGTTCAGACAAAGACAGTCTAAATTAAATGTTATTGGAAAAAAAGATCAAAGTTAGCTTTATAAAATGTGGGGACATTGGGTTTGCATCACACAAGTCTATGTGATTACCAGTCAGTTATTTGCTGAAATTTCTCCCACTGTTCTCTGATTAAAATAACCACTTTTCACAACATTTTGTGTATTACCAATACAAAAGTCTTTAATGAGCCAGAGCACACTGCAATTTTACACTAAACTGCCATAAAGGATCAGATGCATTCCAGGATTTCTTGTTTGTGTTCTCAATTAGCAGAATCAAACCCAATCCATGTCAGTGATACCCATGGCAAAGAGAAACCACCCTGCCCTTGTATTTCTCATTACAGCTGTAATTCTCTGGGCCTCTGCCTCACTCACAGATCAGTGGGAAAGGAAAAGCTGTGGATTAGTGGGGTTTTTTTCCCAATAATCTCTACATCCAGACATTAGGAAAACAATGTTTTGGTATTTTTATGTATCTGATGATCCCACCAGCTTTTGAACTTCATTTTCCACAGCTCTAACAAGTTTTCTACATTTTCGACAGCTTTAGGGAAGCACATTCCTGCCCTCTTCCCAAGTTTTCCCAATGTTTTTTTTTTGTTTTTTGGTGAATATTCTGGTTTCCTTCTCTGATGGAGCAAAATATTTTAAATTTCTATTTGGTGCAAGGCACAGAGCAGGGTGTATTGCTTGGAAAGGGTGGAAGTCCAATAATCCAACCTCCTGCCTGACATGGAGCATCCACAGGGCTCTGAGGGCAGCTGGATCCCCCAGGATTGAGTTTCCACGAGCTGCTCACTGCCCTGCCAGCATGCCCAGCACTCATGGAGGCAAGGAAAGGTCACACAATATTGACTCCACAGCTATCCCAGGGAAAATTAGTGGATATATTAAGATCTGACATGATTTAAGTGGAATAGATGATCCCAGCTGAATAAAGACTCTCTGTTTGTGCCTCCTCGGAAAGCACGGACGCTTTTCCTGTCAGCTGCCAGCAGTTGCTTTGGATTAAATCAAGATTAAATTCATTCATTAACTGGTTTTCGTTACCTGGGAGAAGCACTGGGTTGACTCTCAGGGTTTTTCTTAGCAAAACAGAGCTGCTAAGTTGGGCCTAAATCATCCCTGGAAGTGTCCAAGGCCAGGCTGGACAGGGCTTGGAGCAGCCTGGGATGGTGGAAGGTGTCCCTGCAGGGCAGGGGATGGAATCAGCTGATTTTTAAGGCCCATCCCAACCCAAACCAGTCTGAAATTCCATGATTTTGTGGCAGTTTCTTACAAAGGAAGCTGTGGATTATCCTTTGAGTACAGAAGTGTCAATAACAAAAGAGACTTTGCAGTTCTAGCTCTGCCCAGGATCAAGGCAGAAACAGGGGGGAAAAGGGCCCTTTTTAAAATCTGGCTGGGTTTTGTGGACAAATAACCCTGCAGGTGTGTGCAGTAGGGATGCTGGATCCCACATCCCAAAAATTCAGTGGATTGACCTTCCTTCACACTCCCTGATTGTCAGCACACTCCTGTTTTTTCCAGCTTCCAGGATCTCCTGGAGCCTGCACTGGTTATGTGTGCCCAGGCAAACAGCACACCAAGGTTATTTAAAATCTCTTTTTTCTAAAAATATCCCAGGAAAAGCAGCCTTTTTTAGCCAATGCAAATAAAACAGCATTCTCACTCTGGAGCATATTCCCAGAAATGCCTTTTAACAGGAGATTTTAAGGATCACAGCAAGTGTCTGGAGAGTTTTTGGGTGCAGGTGGGATGGTCCAGAGCAAATGTCAGTCTGGGATTCTCCCATGGGAATCTGTTACATCCTCAAGTGTGGAGTTTGCCTGGGCTGAGCATGATCAGGACAGGGGGGAACATCCAAAGGGATCAGCCAGGATCCTGCTTTAATTAAAAGAAATAAAAGCAAAGAGCAGTTCCCCCCTGCTCCCCAAGGATTTCAGACAGGGAAGGTTTGACTTCCTGACCACTCACCAGACCTTGTACCTTTATTTTTAGTTTGCTCTTTCATCTTCCTCACCCTCCCAGCTGTCACTGCTACACAGATTCAACCTGAGCACTTCTCCCAAAAATAACTATTTCAGGGCATGTCTGGCAAAGAAATTCCTTATTTAAACTGTCAGCAGAACTTGAAATGTCACTTGCAGATGTTGCTTTAGATGTGACTTGGTTCTCGTGCAGGATGAGGTGTTTATGTGTTGGATTCTAAGTACCAAAGTTAGTCACAGCTTGGAATTTTGAGTCAGGAGTGTTTTCATGATCCAAACTATTCCACTTGAGTTGTTTTTGTTTGAATTAGGGCTATTTACAGCTGCCATTAATAACCAGTGTTTTATTCCAGATAAACAGTTCAGCTGGCCCAGCAATAAAGAGCAATCTGCAAGTTACAGGCTGGGGACACAAGAAGTTTTTTTTTTTCATCTTATGAATTAGTGATTTTGCCATAACAGAGTTCCCAGTGCCCTATTTTGGGATGTGGAGATAATGATTTTCTGGTGGGAGTTGAAGAAATCCAAGTGCAGTTTATCAGGAGTTCACTGGCCTGGCTCCTTGGTGTAATATTTCTCACTTTCAGTGAAAAGGTCAAAATTTTAGCTGAATGAAACCAAACTTTGTGCAACAGAGACACGGCTGCAACAGCTTTGTTTCCTTTAAAATATGTTTGGGGATTTTTTTTTTTTTTAAGTATTATTTCAATTTTTGAGTAAAAGCAAGAAGTACTATGAGCAAAAAAAAAGAAAGGTGATTTTACCCAGTGTCCTTGTGAGCAGATAGAAGTCCTGACCTATGAAAGAGCTCCTATTCATCATTTCTGTTCCTTTGCAGTCCCAGTGGGTCTTTATTATCCTGCTTGGAGCAGGTGAAGACTTACTTGCTGACTGATGGAACGTGCAAGTGTGGCCTAGAATGTCCTCTTGTTCTTCCCAAGGTAAAGCACAGCATCATTTTGGATCTAGGTGCAATAATATTTATGACCTGCCCATTCTGATGACTCAATCTCTATTCAGACCATCTCTAAAATAAGTGGTGTCCACCTAAAGTTAGACCTTAAAATATAAAATCCAGCTCCCCTCTGCCTTAGCCCCTTTTGGAGAGGATCTGACTCAGTTATTATAAATATATTCATTTTTTATTTCTTGTTTCCAAACGTCCTGGCAAGGAATCTCCTGGGCAACATAGGAGCAGTCAGGAACAGAGGAAAATTCCTCTATGCTCTGTATAAAATTCCTAATTTATGTGAATTTGGTGACTTTGCTGCCTGTGGTCATTATTTTAATGGTGGAATTTTCCCTGCCAGGTCTTTAATTTTGATCCTGGAGCTGCTGTGAAGCAGAGAACTGCTGAAGATGTTAAAGCGGACGAAGATGTCACCAAACTATGCATCCACAAAAGGAAAATTATTGCTGTGGCTACACTTCATAAAAGCATGGAAGCACCACATCCTTCACTGGTTCTAACTAGTCCTGGTGGTGGAACAAGTGAGTAAAATGAAATCATGCAAAATCATGTCATAATCTGATTTTATATATATATATATATATATATATATAATTACTATGCAAAACCACCCTGAAAGTCTGAGTGCAAAAAAAAGGAATAAATAAAGGGTGTAATCAGAGATGGAAGTAGATAAAAAATGAGTCTAAAAACAGGTCAGCCCAGACTAAGAGCATGATTTTCTTGGAAAAGATATCAGATTGTTCTAGACAAAGAAAATACATTAGCTCTCATCTTTTGGAACTGTAGTAATATGTCTGATATTCTGTCACATGGGAAATTAGAGGAGCAGAATAAAGTGATTATGAAGGGATTAGGATGTGGCTAAGGACTTGGCTAAATGGGAAATTGTATTGTAAAGGAGAATAGACAGCAAGAGGAGAGCTCCACTGTCATTTCTCAAGGATTATTTTTGGCCACCAACCTGGATTAGCATTTTAATTACCCCCACCAATAAAGAAAAAAAGAGGAAATTTGTTGGTGGCTGAAGTTGACAGGTATTCTCCAAACAAAAGATCAAAACCTTGTAAAGCAGGGGGGCTCCCTGACACCTGGAGTGGAAGCAAAGTTAACACTGAAACAGCTCCAAAACCCAGAAATCCATCCAGAATCAGGGACTTTGTAAGGATCACAAGAACAGGTTTTGAAGGAGAATTCCAAATCCCAGTGGGCAGGACAAAGGAGGGAAATTTTATATTTGTGCATGAGTTTATATTTGTGCATTCTGGTGTTGCAGCTCCTGGGAAAAGACCTGAGAGAGCTCTCTGCACCCCTCACTGCTGTGAGAACACCTGGCCAATTGCTCTTCCCACTTCAAAGTGGAAAAATTATAATAAAATCAAGAAATAATACATTTTAGATAAGTAGCCAGTGCTAAGATACCCATGCTGTTCAGAGTACTGATGTGCCCCTGCGTTTTTAGATTCAAATTTAGGATTTAAAACCTTTCTTGAAAGTTTTTTCAGTGTAATTTTGTTTTTAACTAACAGAGCAATTTCCCAAGTTACTGCTTAATTTTTTTAATGAGTAGTACTTCAGTTACATTCCTGTTTTCAAAAGTTTAGCAAAATGAAGGAGGTAATTTATATATTTATGTGCTCTTATTTTCTCTGTCGGTCAGAATTTTGTGCAAAGGCAAAGAAGAAAACTCCCCAATAAATCCCTTTGTAAGCAAAAGATCTTTCCATTTTTTGCACATTTATATGTGACCATTTGCTTATTTCCAGCACTCAAGGTGAGGCCTCTCATAATTATTTTATTTTGCAGTTCAGCCTTTAGTTTTGTCCCCTAAATGAGACTTTGGTTGTGTTTTGGGACAGGGGAAGTGTTTGCTTCTCTCACATTGGAGCACATAGGATGAAGGCAGGATTGTCAGTGCCATCTGACCAGGCTGAAGGGAAGATGAGGAGAACAATTTCAAAGCACCTCTGAGTTCATTTGAACATGGAATTTTTAGCTCCCAGTTCCAGTTGAATTTTGCATATCCTGAGGCTGCATGCCAAGCACTCCGAGCTGAACTGCAAATTCCCAGAGCAGCAAAACTGGCAGAAAGTCCCCCAGATTTGGAGCTGCTTGTGCTTCTAGTCTGGAAGTGAAACATTGAAAAAAAAAAATCTTTTAAAATAAAGGTGGAAAGTGGTCTTGTGCTTGTTGGAAGGTGTAGCCTGAAAAGTGGGATTTACAGGGAATTTTTCCATCACAGGTTGACATGTGCAAATATCTCCAAGGCTTTTATCCTGAAAACAAACAGGAAGCATTCAGGATCCCTCATCAGGGGCAGGACCTTTTTTCTGGGAATTGACTCTCAGTCCTGGATGGGTTTTGTTCCTTCTGTCCTCAATAGATGGTGCCAGAGGCTCCTTTTCCCTACCACAGCCATCCTGCTCCTCCTGCCAGAGCAGGGATGCTGGAGATGCAGGATGCTGGAGGTGGTGCTTGGAAAAGGCAAAAGGGAAGGGAAAAGGTTTAAAATTGTCCATATTTCTATGGGATATGGAATATACAACTGGGTAGGTTGTGACAGGCACTGTTCCAGCAGCTGCTCGCTGATTGAAGGTTTATTTCTACCAAAGCAAAAATTTAGCCAGAGGCTCCCTGAGCTTTTGGGGATGTTTCCACCCTCAGTAGCTGTGCCCTGAAACGTGGGACACTGAATTTCCAACCAGTAACTGTTGTGTGTTTCCCGTGCCAGGTGCAACGCCAGTAGTTCCCACTCGAGCAGCAACTCCAAGGTCGGTGAGGAATAAATCACATGAAGGAATTACAAATTCTGTGCTGCCAGAATGTAAGACTCCTTTCAAGTTGATGATGGGGGCATCTAATGCCATGGGTAGGCTTTATGTGCAAGAAATGGCTGGAAGCCAGCAAGCAGAGCAGCTCCATCCTGCCTACCCCAGGCAGAGGTTGGGGAGCAATGAACTGGGGCAGAAGTCTCCGTACCGTGGCAGTCACGGGGGGATGCCCAGCCCGGCGTCCTCGGGCTCGCAGATCTACGGGGACGGCTCCATCTCCCCCAGGACCGACCCGCTGGGAAGCCCCGACGTCTTCACGAGGAACAATCCCACTTTTCATGGAGCACCCAACTCCAGCCCTATCCACATGACCAGGACGCCTCTGTCCCCGCCGTCAGTCATGCTCCACGGCTCTCCCATACAGTCATCCTGTGCAATGGCTGGAAGGACTAATATACCTCTTTCCCCAACCCTGACCACCAAGAGCCCAGTAATGAAAAAACCCCTGTGTAACTTTTCA
>VZTR01026764.1:65767-89522 GCA_013400775.1 Chaetops frenatus | reverse complement strand
CCCTCCACCGCCTTCTTGCGCTCTTCAGAAAAAGCCATTAACATCCGAGAAGGATCCTCTTGGCATACTGGACCCAATCCCCAGCAAACCGGTCAACCAGAACCCCGTGATCATGAACCCCACCACCTTCCACTCGAGTGTCCACTCTCAGGTACCCGTGATGAATGTAAGCATGCCCCCCGCCGTGGTGCCCCTGCCCAGCAACCTGCCCCTGCCCACCGTCAAGCCCGCCCACATGAACCATGGCGCTCACGTCCAAAGGGTTCAGCACTCGGCTTCGACGTCCCTGTCGCCGTCGCCGGTGACGTCCCCCGTTCACATGATGGCGGCCGGCATCGGGAGGATCGAGGCTTCTCCCCAAAGATCGCGTTCTTCTTCCACCTCGTCCGATCACGGAAACTTCCTGCTGCCTCCAGTAGGGCCGCAGTCATCCTGTAGTGGCATCAAAGTCCCCCCCAGGTCCCCGAGGTCAACCATAGGCTCACCGAGGCCTTCCATGCCATCCAGCCCTTCCACCAAGCACGATGGACTTAGTCAATACAAGGACATCCCCAACCCGTTAATTGCTGGAATGAGTAATGTATTAAATCCTCCAAACAATGCAGTTTTTCCCGCTGCATCGGCTGGAAGCGGTTCCTTGAAGAGTCAGCCTGGTTTGCTGGGAATGCCTTTAAATCAGATCTTGAACCAGCACAACGCTGCCTCTTTTCCAGCAAGCAGTTTACTCTCAGCAGCAGCCAAAGCACAGCTAGCAAATCAAAATAAACTTGCTGGTAACAACAATAACAGCAGTAGCAATTCTGGACCTGTTGCCAGCGGCGGCAGCACCGAAGGACACAGCACTTTAAATCCCATGTTCCCTCCTGCTGCCAACGTGCTCCTCCCCACCACGGAGGGGCAGAGCGGCCGGGCAGCACTGAGAGATAAACTGATGTCTCAGCAAAAGGATCCTCTGAGGAAAAGGAAGCAGCCGACCACCACGGTGCTGAGCTTGCTGAGACAGTCTCAGTTGGACAGCTCTGGGCTTCCCAAAGCTGGGTCTGATTTGATAAGAAAGCCAAGTCAAAGCTCCTTCCCCATCAGCTCCATGTCGCAGCTCCTGCAGTCCATGAGTTGTCAGAGCTCCCACGGGAGCAGCAATAGTTCCTCGGGCTGCGGGAGCTCCAGCAGCGCCCTGCCCTGCCCTGGCAGCCAACTGCACCTGGCAGAGCCCCCGCTGGGCCCGGGCAGCCTGGGGGCCCCGCTGGCCCCGGGGCTGGCCCTGCGTGGGGAGGGGCTGCCCTGCCCCAACCCCAACCCCGCCTTCGGCCCCGGCGCTGCCCCGGCCCCCTCCAACCACCTGGCCGGGCTCCTCAACCAGATGCAGGCCAGTGGGAGCTGTGGGATGCTCCCCCAGGCTGGAATGGCCTTAGGAAACTCCCTACATCCCAACCCAGCTCAGGCCAGGCTCCAGGCACCCTCCACGCCAGTGATCCCCAACAGCATCGGGAGCAGCTGTAATCAAACCAGTCCTGAAGCAGGTACGTGCCTTCCCAAAGGGCTTCTCCCAGGTTTCCATCCTTGCAAATCCCTGGTGGATGGTTTTAAATGTTCCTTGTGTAAAGTTGGGTTTACCTCGGTGAAAAGGGCACCTGGTTTGTGTTGAAAGCCAAGTGCTCAAAAATAAAACAGAAAGGAAAAAAAAAGAAAAAAAAACCAGTGGTAAAGTAAAACATATCTTCCTTTTTCTGGACAAAACAATCCTGGCCTGCTTCGTGTGACAACTCTTGCTTCTGCTGACTTCCACACACTCTTCATGAATAAAATCACTTCTGGACATTTCCACAGCTCTTTTGTCACTTCTCCAAATAAATTGGAGTTTTTTTGCAGCCTGCCCTACTCCAGCGTTGTGGCTCAGCTGGCAGTGCATGTCCAGGTGATCCTTGAGTTCCTTACTGCTGCAATTAAACAGGTGGTGTCAGAGATTGGAGCAGATCCTGGGAGTACCAAAAGGTACAAAATAACCCTTCTCAGGGCCAGCAGGAGGGAATGGCAAGCCCGTGTTTGCTTTTATTGAGGTAATTTTACTAAGGTGGTAATTAAGTGGTTGAATAAACAGTTGGAGGAGTGTAGGGAGAGATTTCCTGGTTTGTTCATGAGGGAAGATTTGGAGAGGAAATGGGTTTGCTGCTATTATCATCTCTGGGGAGTTTAAAGAGAGAAGGGAAACAGCTCAAAAATGTGAATTTCATCAACTGTTACTGGTTGAACAAAGTATTAGAAGATGGTACTGGTGTAAATTTCTGAAGTGGAATGAAAACCCAGGTCTCACCAAAGTGTTCAAGTGGCTTCTCATTAACCCAAATAAGAACCTGCTCTGCATTCCTCAGCTTCCTGCTTTAAAATCCAGAATGGAATCACAGAAAAGCTGAATTCTAGAAGAATAATGTTCTAGTATTGCTCTGGTCACACTTCCTGATGACTTCTAAGGGTTTCCCCCCATCCCTGGGATGAAAAGGTTTCGTTTTTTCTTGCCTGGAGCAGTCACAACAAGCAGCTCTCAGTCCTTGTGTGGCTCTTTTGCCTTGTCAGGCTGGCACAGGGGGCATTTCCTGCTGCAGCTTCTGAGACTTTGCACTCTCCTGGCTCAGCACAAAGGTCTGGGATTGCCTTGGGAATTCACTTCCCTGTCCCACTGAGCACAGGACACAACCCCTGGGGCAGGAACCCCTTGGTTCCCACCTTGGCTGAGGTTTCCAGCTCTCCCAAAGGCTCAGAATCCCAGAATGGATTGGAATTGATTGGGTTGGAAGGGACCTTCAAGCTCATCAAGTCCAACCCATGCCCCAAACACCTCAACTACACCATGGCCTCGAGTGCCACATCCCATCTTGTTTCGGACACATCCAGGGATGGTGATGACTCCACCACCTCCCCAGGCAGACCATTCCCAGCCTCCCATGGTGTTCCTTCGTTAATCACAGCCTGAGCTTGTCATTCCACTCAGCTCCAAGCTGAATTTCCCCCCAAAAATACAAATGCAGCAGAAGAAATGAGTCAAACCCCTGAAGGAAGGTTCCAGCATCAACAGCCAGCTTGGTTCTCATGCCTGNACTGTTACTGGTTGAACAAAGTATTAGAAGATGGTACTGGTGTAAATTTCTGAAGTGGAATGAAAACCCAGGTCTCACCAAAGTGTTCAAGTGGCTTCTCATTAACCCAAATAAGAACCTGCTCTGCATTCCTCAGCTTCCTGCTTTAAAATCCAGAATGGAATCACAGAAAAGCTGAATTCTAGAAGAATAATGTTCTAGTATTGCTCTGGTCACACTTCCTGATGACTTCTAAGGGTTTCCCCCCATCCCTGGGATGAAAAGGTTTCGTTTTTTCTTGCCTGGAGCAGTCACAACAAGCAGCTCTCAGTCCTTGTGTGGCTCTTTTGCCTTGTCAGGCTGGCACAGGGGGCATTTCCTGCTGCAGCTTCTGAGACTTTGCACTCTCCTGGCTCAGCACAAAGGTCTGGGATTGCCTTGGGAATTCACTTCCCTGTCCCACTGAGCACAGGACACAACCCCTGGGGCAGGAACCCCTTGGTTCCCACCTTGGCTGAGGTTTCCAGCTCTCCCAAAGGCTCAGAATCCCAGAATGGATTGGAATTGATTGGGTTGGAAGGGACCTTCAAGCTCATCAAGTCCAACCCATGCCCCAAACACCTCAACTACACCATGGCCTCGAGTGCCACATCCCATCTTGTTTCGGACACATCCAGGGATGGTGATGACTCCACCACCTCCCCAGGCAGACCATTCCCAGCCTCCCATGGTGTTCCTTTGTTAATCACAGCCTGAGCTTGTCATTCCACTCAGCTCCAAGCTGAATTTCCCCCCAAAAATACAAATGCAGCAGAAGAAATGAGTCAAACCCCTGAAGGAAGGTTCCAGCATCAACAGCCAGCTTGGTTCTCATGCCTGGAGGAACAGGAATTGGGGCATAGCCCCACCTGGAGACTCCTGTTCTCCTGGCATTCCCACCCCCTGGGCATGGCTGAGACAATTGCAGCCAGAATTAAAAAAGCCTCAAGTGACACTTTTGTCCTCATCTAAAAGACAAAAGGTAATTCCCTGTAGGCAAAGGCTGGAAAGTTGGGAAATGTTCCATTCTCTGCTGCTCAAGGAGTTGTTCCTTTAGTTTGGTGCTTGCAGAAGACACAACCTGCATTTAATTATTTATTGAATATCTATGATAAACCCTGGAGAATATTTTCTTCTTCAGGTTGGGTTATCTTTGTGTTATTCCCTAAAATTCTGTATCAACCTTCACTGAGCCTCTTGCCTGAGCCTTCCCTGCAGCACAGGGCTCAAGGGGTGAGGTTTAATCCAGAGGCTGTGGAGACCCAGAGAGGGAATTCTGTTGGATTTCCAGGTGAATGGGAATGTTATTTCCATGAAACTCATGTGAAATGTTGAGTGTTTTGTGTTAAAAATAACTTGTTCAAATAAAAGTGGCTTGGCAGCCTGCACTGAGATCTGTAACAAAACTGGGAAGAGGAATATTGGGAATTCTCTGTTAGTTTTGGGGATGGAGCTGGTGAAAGCCCCTGCACACTGAATTTTCAAGAGCAGTTCAGCTAAGGAAGATGTCTCAAGGAACTTCTCATGTTCATATTTCAGTTTGTGGCTTGTTTTTTCCCTTTGTTTTAAAGTATTTTAATTGCTAAATCTGTTTTCTGTGTCTGTGCCAGCAATTCAGAACAGCTACTCCTCAGAAATAGCTCCTGAGAGAAAAAATCCTGTGAATCCCCACAATTAGCTGATTATTGCCTCAGCTTTTAATTATATTTTAACCACATGGACCAAGTTTTGTTATTCCAGCTCTTGTTCTCTTCTTCCACAGATAATATCTTTAGTTCCCAGGTAATTTCCAAGGGTGAGTGTGGTGGAATTTGTTCTTTTTGTAGGCTGGAACTGCATCACTGGGTGATGGATTTAATATCAGGGTTTATTTATTTACCTTTTTCTTGCTGTTAACATGTGGTTCACAGGGTGGAAAACCTGTGTGTGAGTATTGAATATTCAACATCCAAATCCTGCTGAAGCAACTTCCATAAATAATGGGATGGATGGAAATGAGTGAAGATATTTGGGAATAAAAGCTCTGTAGAGCTGATAAGGGAAATGATGGGAACCACAATAACCACAGCAAATAAAAATGATCAGTAGTCTCAAATATTAACATTATAAAACAGGAGAAATTCTGGGTCTGGAAGTTAAGAAGCAACAAAAAAATGGGCAAATTTGGCAAAAAATAGGCTGTAATTCCTTCCCTGGAATGGGAATTTTTCCTGGTGAAATGCACAGAATAGAAATAGTAAAATATAATTAAACAGGGAGAAGCACAACAGCAATCACTGAGGGTGAGGGGAGGAATCTGTTTTAATACAGCCAAGAAAATTGGAAATGGAACAGGGCCTTGGAAAACAAGACCCCCAAAAGAAGGGGTTTAGGAGGATTTGATTTATTCACCTCAGTGCAAAATGTTGAAAACAAAAATTAAACCAAAGAAATCTGGATTTGCTCCCCAAAATCACTTTCTATATCCTAGAAATATGAAATCTGTAGAATTTTTGGACTCCAGAAGAATATCTAAAAAACTTTTGGGATTTATGTCTGAGGAAAAAATTCTTATTAAACTGAAATCACCCCCAGACAGGATGGCAATTCTCTTCTAATTAAAAGAGAAATTTAAATATCCCATTCATTTGGGGTTCCTAGAGGGACTTTTCCCAGCTTGGGAGAGATTATAAGAAATCACTGTTACTGAAATTTCCAGCATCTTTTTCCCATTCTGCCTTATATCCCCTTATTATTATTATTATTATTTCCTTATTTCCCCTTGTTATTATTCTGGGGAGAGGAAAGTGATTTTTTTTTTCTATTCAGATAAGAATAAGGAAAATGTCCAGTGCTTGCTTGGGGTTTTCTGGTGTTGTTTTACCTCTTAAAATTTGAATTTGCCAACAATTCACAATCTTTGAGTTAACCAGACCCTTACCTGGTTAGTGTTTTAACTGTCATGCAACTTTCTGGGATTTTATATTGATAAAAGTCAGGGAGTTTGTTAAAAAAATAATAAAAAATGAATGTAGAAAGATGAGTCTTATTAAAGATATTATTATGGAGAAAAGCAGAATTAATTCTGTGGGATTTCCCACACAAATTTAGTTCTCACCACCCAAAAATTGAACCAGTGGGCAGCTCCAGCCCATGCTGGAGGGAGGAGTGGGGATTATTGAAGGAAATAATGCTTTTTATTGAATTTTTAGCTGCCCAAATTTGCAGGGGAAGTGTTTTCCTTCATTTGCAATGCATCTGCCACAGCTGTGAGTGGGGAGAGACGAGAGCAAGTGAGAAAATCCTGAATTTCTGCTCCTCCTGCACTCGGGTGCTGCTGTCTTGACAGTTTTCTACTCAAACACTTCTCTGCTTTGTGCTGATATTCAAGCACATCCCAACAGTTTCCTCCAAATCCTTTTCAACAAGAAAATGCACAAATCAGAGGAGATGGGCAGGGAGAAGAGCCCTGAAATTCAGTCAGGTGTTCCATTTTTTTTTAAATTAAATTTTTAAAAAGCCTAATTTTATGGACTTCTGTTGTCCTATAAATAAATAGTTAAATAAATAAATAAATGGTTCTGGGCTTTTTGCCCTTCCCCCCAAAATTTTAGGGGCCAAGATTTCAGATGTTTTGTTATAAATGAAAAATGAAATCGTGGAGTGTGGTGCCATGGGGAGCACAGGAATTAGGGGCAGGCAGGTGAATATTTCCCAGCAGAGCCCATTCCGTGGGCATGGAGTGCTGCATGTGAGGGTAGTTCAGGAATTTAACTGGTTCTGACAGGGATATTTTATTTATTGGCCCATTTTTGGTGGTTTCTGTGCTGTCTCAGGGCACTGCAGGACCTCAATAAGGAGAACAAGTGCCAGCAGTTTGTGCTTAACTGCTGAATTATGGTTTCTTTGGAATTGGAAGCAGTGTAATAAAGGAGATATCAGATAAAAATCTTAAATGTTTTCCATTCCAGAAAGAAAAAGGGGAATAGAATTGTCAGAATGTGTAACTGCTGGTTCTAAGTGTGCAGCTAAAGGATGGGATAGGGAGTTACAGCAGGAACTCATTGTCTGGGATCTTTAGGGACTCTCAGGTCGTGTTTTCCATCAGCAATTTCACTGGGAGGTGAAGGCTCTGGAAATCCCTAATTGAACAACCTCCCCACTAATGCAAGCTGTGAGGTTTTATCTCTAATTGTTATTAATTCCAATTTTTCCTGGGTGTTCCAGCAGCTCTGGGAGACCTGGGCCGTGGCTGGGTGACCCCGTGGTGGCTGAGGTGTCCCAACCCCCTGGGAGCTGGGGTAGTAATTCAAATATCTGAGTGATTTTCTGTGCTCTCACAGCCTCCTGATCTCCAGGTCAGCTCTGGGTTTTTTGAGAGGATCCTGCAGATTTCTTCTGCCTGAGCTGTGGAGTCCCACCAGGAGAGGATGGAGGTGGGGAGAGTTGAGTGAGGAGTTCCTTGAATGAGCAAGGAAAGAAATGGGAGATTCCAACCAGGGTTTCCAAAACCTGAAATGTTCTAAATTAGAAAAGCAGCCAAGAAAATACCCAATATCAAGCAAAAGTGGCTGTGGTTTTCATGGATGTGCAGAAAGAGATGATTTCCAAGGGCTGGAGGGACAGGAGCCAGGGAATGGCTTCCCTCTGCCAGAGGGCAGGGATGGGTGGGAGATTGGGAAGGGATTCCTGGCTGGGCTGCAATTCCCAGATTTGCCCCTGGATCCCTGGAATTGTCCAAGGCCAGGTTGGCTCACCCTGGGACAGTGGAAGGTGTCCCTGCCCATAGCAGGGCTGGGATGGGATGGGCTTTTAGGTCCCTCCAACCCAAACCAGTCTGGGATTCTCTGAAAAGCAAGAACTGAGAAAGCAGAATTTATACCATTTATTTGTGCTCAGTTCTAAAAATGTTTCAGATGTTAATGGTTAATGAGCAAGTTCTGCACTTACAACTTTTCTCAGTGCTTCACACACCTGTTCTAGTGATTATTTTTGTTCCACAAATACCAGCACTGTGTTTTTGAGACCATTTAAATACTGGGATGTGTGATGGAGAGTTTCTCACAGGGAAAAGAGTTGTAAAATAGCACTTGAAATATTCTTTTCTAATTAATACACTCTTAAGTGCAATCCTTTAAGAAAATACATCTTCAGCTAGGAAGAACAATTCTGAAATATTAATGATGAATATCTTCCACTCTGATTTCTTGAAGTGAATCTTGTCAAACACAAACTGATTCCATAGTACCCATTTATTTTATTGTCTTTGCTTAAGAACACCTGTCAAGCAATGCTTTAAAAAAAGGAGCACAGCTAAAATCCACACAGGAAAATGAACCTACTCTCAAAAGAAAACAGAATTAAAACTGCTCATAAATAAAATCAGTAACAATTTTTTAAAATTTATATGTTATTTATTTGCTCCCAAAACATTTCTTTGACCCTCTAAGAGAACAACAGATCTGCTTTTTCTGCATTCTGGATATTTCTTCTTTTCACTGGGTTGCAAAGAGTTCATTTTTCTCAACAAGTGGCAGAAGAAGCTTTGGCAGAGTCTGTGGCTGCAGGAGCTGGGGTTGGCCTGGGCTTTTAGGGTTTTTAGTCTGATTTCTTCATCTTTTTTTCATTCTGATTATTAAGGCCTGTTGTTCACTGAGCTCACACATGCTTGGCTTCCCTGGATCCAAAATACCACATTTTTATGGAACTGGGAATCAGAGTTGGGATTTCCTTTTGGTGTTCAACTCCTGTTTGTATTTCTCATCCAAAACCTCCCACATGCCATCGGGGAGCCTGGGAGGGGTCACAGCAAACCCTTGGCTGGAGGAGGTTTGGGAGTTTGGACTTTTGGGGGTTTTGGAGTTTTGGAGGTGTTGGGACCATTGTGTCCTTTGGTCTGGAGCCAGACATTGGGAAGCTCTCACAGCTCCATATTCCAGTGAAAATGGCTTCTCATGGATGTCTTCACCTGGAATATTGACCTGTTGGGATGGTGTTTTGATCTCTGGTGCCAGAGAGAAATTTGTCTCTAAATGCAGTTGCAAATACTGTAAATACACTCAATCCAGGACTTCTCCAGCCCAGTTCCTGCTGTGTCAGGTTGGACAGAAGCTGGAGGGGAATATTTGTCTGGTTTTTCTTTCCCTGCTGACGTCTGGTTGCTCATCCCCTCTCTGACTCCCAACCTCTCCAGTCTGGATTGAAATAAGGACACATTTGCTTCCTCCTACTCAGTGTTCATCAAGGTTTTTTTTTCCTCAGGAGCAATTATGTGTTTAATTAATCTGGAGAATGGTGTTGAATGCACTTTAGACCTCTCAGAAGCTGGGGGCGAGAAAACAGAGCCATTTCTCCCCAAAACCTGGCAGCAATTTTCCAACTTTGAGATTTGCTGCACAGCAAATCTTCTTCCATGGCATCATTTACCTAAGCAGAATGAAAAACAAGATTTTATAAATAAATTACCAACAGAGATGAGACCCAAACTAGATTTGATATTCAGGAGAGCTCTCTAGAATAATTTCCTCATGCCTGAATTAAAAATCTCTCCATGTGTTCCTTAACACATCCAATGGGGATTGCCACAGCTGATTCTTCCATTGGGAATTCCTTAAATCTCTAGGTTGGTCTTTGGTACTTTCCATGATTTTTAAATGCTTAGGGCATTAGTTCTAAACCCTGATTTTATTTTTAAAAATAAATAAATAACATTTGCTTCTTGTGAGCAAGAAGGTTTTTGACCCACTCACCCAGAGTAAGATTTCCTCTGCTCTACAACTGCACTTTGCTCTCACCTCACCTTTTGTTACTTTATTGTTTAATTTCTGCTCTGAAATGTGATAATGGCACTGGGAGAGAGGGGTGAGCTTTGTTCTCTTGAGTTCAGGGCACTGCAAAGTGTTCTGTGCTCATTTTGTACCTTTTGGAGTTGTCACAACTTTACAGCACTTTAAAAAATGGTATTTTTAGTTTAAAATTGTGTAAAGGTTTGGCTCAGTTCTTATCAGTTGAGTGTGGTTGCAAATCCCTTTTGAAAGAGTATTTCTTCAGAGAAGTGGGAATGGATATTTTGTGATCATTGATGCCTTTCAGTCTCTCATCCTGTGAGCTGTAGCAATGACCACTGTCAACTCATGACTGCCTTAAGTAAAAAATAATAATAATTTATATATCAGCTTTGGTAAAGGGGTGTAAAGACACCCAAATAAACATTTCTACTTGCTCTTTGTAGTCTTCTCATGGTAAATTTACCCAGTTGCTCTTTCTTTTCATCCCAAGTGATGGATTTTAGACCACCCCAATTTCCATTTTTCCTCCAAAAACTGTGAATTCATGTTGACCTGGAACATTCTCATCATACCATGTATTTTTTTTTTTTTAATTTAGGAGTCCAAAATAATGCCTTAAATAATAATTTAAAACCCAAAACCCTGTGAATGAATTAAAACTGGAAGTGGATCATCAACTCAGTCTCTACCCAACATCATTCCTGTGATCCTTCTTCCTGGTAGTTAATTCCAGCCTGGTCTATGTGTTAAGCAGTGGTTGGTTTGGGGTTTAAGCTGATGAAAATCTGTGGTTATATGTGAATAAAATGCTGTTGTAAGAACAGAGCTCCCTCTCCAAGAACTTCAAGGGAAGTTGAAGTGCACAATTCCATAATCTCCAATGGGATGGAGCATCCAGAGCAGCTCATGGCAGATCCATTCCTATTTTTCAAGCGCTCCAGCGTGGATTCCCCAATCCCTTTTCCCTGTGTGTGGGTGTCCCATGGCTGCTTGGGATGAGCCTGCTGAAGCCAACAGGCAGCACCCCGTTAATATTCCTGCTTTTCCCATTCCAGGGGGTTCGGGCCCGTCGTCATCGATAGCCGTCGCTGGCACCGGCCAGGCTGCCATCACCAAGACCACGTCAGTGCTCCAGGATGGTGTCATTGTCACCACTGCAGCTGGGACCCCTCTGCAGCAGGGCCAGCTGCCCATGGGGGGCGAGTTCCCCTTCTCTGGCCACGAGCACTCGCTGCACTTCCCGCAGAACAGCTCTTCAAACAGCAATCTGCCACATCCTCTGAATCAGAACCTCCTCAATTCCCTGCCTCTCTCCCTGCCGGTGAATCAGCAACATCTCCTAAACCAGAATCTCCTAAATATCCTCCAGCCTTCAGCAGGAGAAGGCAAGTCTGAGGTCAACCTCAACCCTTTAGGTTTTCTGAACCCGAATGTCAATGCTGCTTTAGCGTTCCTCTCCGGCGACGTGGACGGGCAGGTTCTGCAGCCCGTGCACTTCCAGCTGCTGGCAGCCCTGCTCCAGAACCAGGCCCAGGCAGCTGCCATGCTCCCCGTGCCATCCTTCAACGTGACCATCTCGGACCTGCTGCAGCAGCAGCAGCAGCAACAGCAGCAGCAGCAGCAGAACCCCGCCGGGGTGGCCGGGGTGACGCCGCTGCCGGCACCCGCCGAGGCCCTGGCCGACAGCGGCAGGGTGGAGAGCCTGCTGCCCAACCCCATCCCCAGCTTCCCGGGCGCCGACCCCGCCGCCAACCCCCTGCTCCTGCCCGCCGCCTCAGGCGCCTCGGCGCTCATGGCCCTGAACCCTCAGCTGGTGGGGGGCGTGCTGAGCTCTGGCGGCCACCCCGAGGTGGCCATCGCCACCTCCTCGCAGGCCACCGCCACCACCACCACCACCAGCACCACGTCCTCGGCGCTGGCAGCGCTGTCGGTGTCAGCCCTGGGCGGGGGCACGGCCGTGGTGTCCATGGCAGAAACTCTGCTGAACATCTCCGGCGCCGCGCCGGGCCCGGCCAAGCTCGGCAGCGGCTCCGTGGTGCCACAGCTCCTGAACCCTCTCCTGGGCACAGGCCTGCTTGGTAAGCGTAGGGAGGGGTTTTTTTTGGTGGGGGAAATAAAATCTGAGAGGGGTTGGGGAGGGAGAATTTCAGATGGTGGTTTTTTGGTGGTGTAAAAATGCTGATTTAGCATCTTTTTTTTTTTTTTTGTTTCGTGTTGTTGTAGCTTGTTCGTTGAGAAGACTTAATTGTTCTTTGTAGGAAATTTCAGGCACGTTCTAGTTTAATTCCTTTAAATTTAATGCTGATCTTGGAAATTGTTAATTCTGCCAGCTAGACCTACGAAATCCACCTGAAAATTGTGTGAGCAGTTGGATTTATTTCATTGTTCAAGGAGTGGCAGCTCAGGAGCATCCCCAGGTCAGCTGTGAGTGCCTGTGGCAGCACAGGGTTAGTGGGAGTAGCTGTGCAGACAAACAACCAACATCCCAAAACAAGGGATGAAAAACCCCTTAAGTACAAAGTTTTTCCCTCCTGGGTGATGATTTTGTGGTTATTTTTGCCAAAAACGTATAATAGAGTAGGTGTTCCTCTGTTTGTAATCTATTTCTGGTAGGAATTAAATAATAATTAAGTAATACCTCACCCTGACCCAAATGGCTACAGTGAACTCAACCTACTTGGAATTTTCCATACAAAATACAACTAATTAGTGACTCCTCCAATGGAAATTTTAAGGAAAACACAAGATTTGAATTTCAAGAAAGAAACAAACTAGGAAATGGAGGTATTTTAAGTTCATTATTTCGTACAGTCTGGTTCAACAGTGTGTTTATTTTTTTTTTGAGCTAAAACGTTCATGTAAAGTGAAATTTTCATATAATAGAAAATGTTAATTCAGGTTTGACTCTAGAATGTAAAAAAAGAGCTGTTTAGAGTGTTGTGTGACATGGCCGAGCCAAAAAGCCCTTTCTCCTTCACAGCTGGTGAAAAACTCATTTTGTTGGGGCTTTAAATTATTTTCTCTGTGTCTCCCCTCCTCATCCCCCTCACCACCCCAGCACTGTTTGAGATTCCAAGGCCTGGAATTCCACAGAGGCTCCTCCTGGAGCATTCCTGGCTCTTCCAGGAGTCCTGTCAGGAGAGATGACACAAAAGACCCAACAGCAGAGAACTAAAGAGAGATGGGAGAGCCCCATTCCAGAGGGGAGCAGGGTTGTTTTCCAGAGCTCTCCTGGGCAGGCAGTGACACTGGAGTGCAGGCAGTTGCTGACAGGGGTTTGCCTGTGCTTGCCTTGCAGGGGAGATGTCATCTCTGAACACTACTCTGAACAACCATCAGCTCAGCCATCTCCAGTCACTCCTCAACAACAATCAGATGTTCCCTTCAAATCAGCAGCAGCAGCAGCAGCAGCAGCAGCAGCAGCAGCACCTTCTCCAGGGCTACCAGAACGTGCAGGGCTTTCAAGGCCAGCCCCAAATTCCTGGCCCAGCCAACAACCCAAACCCCATGGCGTGTCTGTTCCCAGATTTCCAGGTAGAAAACAAAATTAAATCAATTTTCAAACAAGCGTGCAGCTCCCAGGAGGTAAAATTTCATCCTCCAGAGTTTGGGTTTCTTTGCTGATTAAGACAATGTCATTTATATCATTCCATGTATACTGTATACAATATATTCTTTCAGCAGCTGATGGATTTTGCAGATCAGGAACATTTGTTATTGAAAATTTATCCCTTTCTCCTTAGGAACTGGGTTTAGTTCCTTTGGAAAGAGTTATGCTGCATGTATTGGAAAAAGTTCCTCTGTGTGCTGACAATCACTGTAGAATTTTAGCAAAACTCTTTTCTGTCCCACAAAAAATGATCCTAAATTCCCATTTAGCCCATTCTGATAATTCAGCAGTGAGAAATAAATACTGATAGCACTTTGCAGTAATTAGAAACTTAGTAAGTTGTTATAAGTGACTGCATGCACCAGTCCTCTTGTATTCCCACTGAAATGGGATGGAAGAGCTGTGGTGGGGATTATTCAGCCTGGAAAAACAGGGATTGGAGTGAATAAACAATGACAAACTGGGCAAAAATAACCCTTCTCTGCTCTCCACATAATACAATTATTCCTATTGCAGGTTGGGTATCAAATTAAACACAAAATAGGTGACAAACCCAGAGTGAAAATAGGGATTTGTTGTTCCTCAGTGTTGCTGCAGAAGTGCAGGTGTGAGGAGGAGGATGCAGATGGGTCCAGGCAGTGCTTTCACCGTTCCAGGAGGAAAAAGGAGCTGTGGAGAAGTTTCCCTGGAAAATCTCAGCTCTCTGCCTGTTCCCTCTCTTGAAGGAATTTTGGTCACTTTAGCCCAGTATTTTTTGGTGTCACTTTCCCAGTTATAGAAATAGTCACAGTAAGTAGCTAAAGGCTTTCTGGAATATTTTCCTCTTGGTTTTCACCGTTTCTGTTGGAGTGCTCTTGTTGACATCGTGTTCCCTGCCTGTGGATGTGCCAAGGAACAGGAAAAGCTCAGGTGGATGAATCTGGAGGTGCCAGTTTGCTGTGGCAGGGCCTGGCTTAGAGCTCAGGGATGCAGATGTGGGATATTGGGGACTGGAGTCCACGAGATCCCATGGGAGAGAGACACAGCAAAGGGGGAAAATAGGAATGTGCACCAATTCCAAAAGCACAGTGGAATCATTGAGGAGCACACAAGGACAGAAGCAATGCTGGGGTCTGGGAAGGAAAGAAAGAGAAGAGTTGAGAGCAGAACTCAGAGGCTGTGGAGTCTCCTCTGGAGATGCACAGACCCCACCTGGATGGGATCCTGTGCTCCAGCAGGAGGTTGGGTTAGATCAGCTCAGCTGGAGAAGAGAAGGCTCCTGGGAGGCCTCACAGCATCTCCCTCACAGCCTCTGAAGGGGCAGTGGGGAGGCTGGAGAGGGGCTGGAGTGACAGGACAAGGAAGGATGGGTGAGGGATGGGTTCAGACTGAAAGAGAGGAAATCTAGGTGGGATATTGAGAAGGAACTGTTCCCTGGGAGGGTGGGAAGGCCCTGGCACAGGGTGCCCAGAGAAGCTGTGGCTGCCCCTGAATCCCTGGAAGTGTCCAAGGCCAGGCTGGACAGAGCTTGGAGCAGCCTGGGACAGTGGGAGGTGTCCCTGGCCATGGCAGGGGGGGCACTGGATGGGCTTTGAGGTCCCTTCCCACCCCAACCATCCTGTGGCTCTCTATCAGAAATACTGACCTTGGTGAAGCTGTTCAGGACTTGGGAGAAAACAGGAGCCTGCTGTGCTTCAGGCAGGGGAGGAAATTCCTGGCAGGCTCTGGCAGAGGTGCCAGTGTTGTCCCAGCAGTGCATGGGAGGCTGTGTCACCTCACGCAAGGTGTCCACTTGGATCCACGAGGCAAAGTCTGAGACTGTGCTTTTATTTCCCTCTGAATCAGGCTTGAATTGTCTCTCTACCTTCCTCAGCGAGCAAACTTGTAACTGGTGTATAACAGAAAGGAATGTGCTGTCACGAATAATCAGTTTTTCTGCTGAAACTCAGCTTGAGTTCAAACAGCAATTCCCATCTTTCCCTCTCCTCTCCCCAGGTGAGGATGCAGGAAGACGCCGCCGTCCTCAACAAAAGAATGATCACCCAGATGGGAATGGCGCCGGTTCCCGAGAGCTCCAACGCTCTCCTTCCTCCCTTCCAGGAGCCCCCCTGCGACCTGCAGCAGAGAACTGACCCATCCCTGGGCCAGCAGGCCAAGGACAACCCCAACGCTGCCGCCGCCGCCGCGGGCGACGCCTCGGTGGACGCCATCTACAAGGCGGTGGTGGACGCCGCCAGCAAGGGGGTGCCGGTGGTGATCACCACGGCCGGCTCCAGCTCCACACAGCCGAGCCCCATCCCCGCCCTGAGTGCCATGAGTGCCTTCACAGCCTCCATCGGGGACCCCCTGAACCTCTCCAGCGCCGTCAGCGCCGTCATCCACGGCCGCGGCGCCGAGCACGAGGGGCGCGGCCGCAACCCCCGCGGCGCGCGGGTCCCGAAGGGCTCGGAGCACGGCAAGAACTCCAGCGAGGGCGACGGCTACGAGTATTACAAATCTGCCACTTGTAACACGCCCAAAAAGCAGTGGGAAGGGGAGCAGAGCCCCGTGGGGGAGATCAGCAGGTGGAAATGTGAGGAGTTCCTGGAGCACTCCGCCCATCTCCACGGCAGCCCGTGCCACGAGAGGCCCAACAACGTCTCGGCGCTGCCGCTGCTGCAGGGGGAGCAGCACCAGGCCCTGCTGGCCCAGCGGAACTGTCAGAGCGAGAAAATGCTGGAGGAGAATTTCAGGTATAACAATTACAAAAGAACTATGATGAGTTTCAAGGAAAGACTGGAGAACACTGTGGAACGATGTGCACACATCAACGGGAACCGCCCGCAGCCCAACAGGGCCTTCGGGGAGTTGCTCAACACTTCCAAACAAGACCTGATCCTGGAAGAGCAATCCCCCAGTTCCTCCAATAGCTTGGAGAGTTCCTTAGTGAAAGACTACATCCATTACAATGGAGATTTTAATGCCAAAAGCATTAACGGGTGCGTGCCCAGCCCCTCGGATGCTAAGAGCATCAGCAGCGAGGAGGAGCTGAGGAACCCCGAGTCGCCCTCGTCCCACGAGCTCATCCACTACAGGCCCAGGACGTTTAACGTGGGCGACTTGGTCTGGGGCCAGATCAAAGGACTGACTTCCTGGCCTGGCAAACTTGGCAGAGAAGAGGAGGTTCACAATTCATGTCAACAGAACGCTGAGGAGGGGAAGGTATATTTATATATCTCTCTGCACATCTCTTTCTCTCTCTCCCCATGGGCGTGCAAATGGAAATTTTGTCTTCTTTGTTTTGTCTCTTAGCAGCACAAATGGGGGGTTTTTTTCGTAGCTGTAGAGCTGAATTTCCCCTTAATTTCCTGCCAGGGCCGTGAGACAGGTTGGATTTGGGTTTTGCTAAATGATGGTTTTGGTGTTAACAAAAAATGGTTCTCGCTTACGTGGTGTGTTCAGACAAATTCCTGGCTGTGTCCAAGGCATCTGGTATGGAAATACCTGGAAGTGTTGAAACTGCAAAAAGGAGAAGTGGCCTAATCAGATTGAGGAATCTGTAATGAGTGAAATCTTGCTGATTGACACACACGCTCCTCACAGGAAATGCACACACATTTCCAACTTTAAAGGAGGTTTTGATCATCATTTAGTAATAAGGAAAGTGTGCCAATTTGCTCTTTCATACTGAAATCCTTTTTTTGTGTCAACAAATCATGTGCTTGTTGGGGAATATACAGGAAATGCAATTATCAAGGAGTTATTGGTTATTTTATTATGGAAAATATTCCCAGATCTGGTCTCCACTGCTTGTGTAATATTGTATCTTTGTAGTTCTTATAAAATGCTTCACATCTTCCACCTTATATTTTCCACCTTATATTTCCACCTATGAATATTTTCAAGTCCCATTTCAAATTTTAAAAATGCATAAGCAGAAAGGGGAGATTTAAAGAAATAGGGGTTTGTCAGGAACACAAAGAAACTAAACCACTTCAAAATGGGGAGAGTGGGTTGGACCAAAGTGTTCCTTTTCCCAAAATTCAACCAACAGCAGATACCCAGAGGGGAGAGGGAACAAGAAGCTCTTCCCATTCCAAGGGACACCTCCCACTATCCCAGGTGTCTCCAAGCCCTGTCCAGCCTGGCCCTGGACACTCTCAGGGATCCAGGTGCAGCCAGAGCTCCTCTGGGAATCTCCCAGTCCCTCCCCACTGGAGCTGTAAATCCTGGATGCTGTTGGGCCACAGGGGTTCCACCCCTGGAGCAGGAGAACTTCAGTGTCCCTTGGCAGGTGAGAGTGCTGAATATTCCAGAGCTTTCCATGGTTTAATCCATCCCAGGCCAAACCAGGACAGTGTTTCAGAGCCCATCCCTTAGGAAGCTCAGATCCCCAGGTTCCAGGTCAGGTTAGGAAGTGGAGGCACAGGAGATCACAAACTTGTAGGGATGAAATAAAACTGGAAGAATTCCATGTCCAATATCCCTGTCCGAGTCAGGAACACAGGAACAACATTCCCATTGCCAGTGTGCATTTATGGATTAACTTCAGGAGCTGAGTGTCCAAATCTATGGATGTTTAATAGAATTGAAGGGTTTCTTTTTTAGAACTTCTGTAAAGACTGGAATTTTCTTATCTGCATTCCTGAGCAATGTCATGTTTTCTCCCAAATTTGTGGGTACCAGAATGTGCTGTTGGTTTGCTGCAAACCTCCTTTATTATGGTGGGGTTTCTGTGCATGGTATGGGAATTGTGGGATGTTAAATCCAGTGGCACGGATTTCATTGGATACTGAAGCACAAAACCCAGAGAAGCAGATCCTTGGAATGTTCACATCAAGGTGGAGACCAGCCCAAGTTCTCCATGAGGAATTCCCACACCATGGATCACCTCTGGCATCAGACCACCTTTAATTAATCATTTTCAATTTCAAAATAAAAGGAATGTGTCTAATTCTTCCATCAAGAGGTGCAGAGTGAGCTGCCATTCCAGAGGGCAGGAGCTGAGGGTGGGAGGTGGGAGACACCAGGAAAAACCCACACCAAACCAGAAGAAATCACCTGGAAAACCACAAAGGAATAACCTTGAAAACAAAACAAAACAAAACAAAAAAAACCCTTGAAAACCACCAAGAAATAACCTTGAAAACCAAATGTTCTTCAGGAATTCTGCACCAACCAATCCATGGTGGGAGTGACCTGCAGCACTGGAGAAAATTCCTTTTTCTCTGGAGCTTCCTGAAAACATCTTTTAAAGTCTTTGTGTAACCAAATGTGACCTCTTGTGTCGTGACATGAATTTCCTGTTGGGATTTGTACATTCTCTGCTCTTTAGATTATTTATCATTTGATTTTTGTTTCCGTCTGAAAGACTTTGGGCATTCAGGTATTTAATGGAATAATGGATGTGTTTGGAGGATCCAGACAGGAGAAGGAGGAATTTTGCATTTCCTTTCCTTGGTTTTTGGCTACTGGAAATTAGAGGAGCTCAAGGAAGAGCAGCAGAAATCTGTGGGAAGAAAAGGAACAAGTCTGGGTCTAATCCCAAACCAGAGGAGTTACGTTTCATTAACCAATTAATTTAATTATTTTCCACATTAATCACCTAAACAGGACCAGAGCAATCAAAGGTTTCCGTGGTGAATTTTAACAGGGCAAATCCTGCTCTCAGTGTGACTTTCCAGGGGTTAAACTGGGCTGGTTGAACTGGGCTGCTTAAACTGGGCAAGTTAAACTGGGCTGGTTAAACTGGGTGGGTTAAACTGTGTGGGTTAGACTGGGCTGGTTAAACTGGGCAGGTTAAACTGGGCTGGTTAAACTGGGCTTTTCTGGTTGACCTAGGCAGGTTAGACTGGGCTGGTTGAACTGGGCAGGTTAGACTGGGCTTTTCTGGTCCTGCAGGTAAAACAGGGAGGGTTTATCCCATCTGTGTGTGTGATTTGGTGTTCACTGGCCTGGTGCTGATAATTGATGATATTATTAATTGTTTTATCTGTTGAAATTACTTTCCATACCCTGTTTTGTAGCAATTTNTCACTTTTTTTTTATGAAATATTTTTTTTTTTTTAAAAAAAAAAAAAAAAAAAAAAAAAAAAAAAAAAAAAAAAAAAGTGGTTTTTTTATGTATAACCATCACAAAATGCCAATAATGAAGATTTATTTTGTTACTTTAACAAGTCCTGTGTTTCCCAAACATGATATTAATTCCTGATAACATCATTTACATTGAACTTTGCAATTTCTCTCCTGGCAGCCCTTGGCAGTTTGTTCCTTGGATACACAAATATATCATGGATAGGGAAAATGCTCTTTTTCTCATGTTTGTCCTTGGAAAAGCTCCCCAGGTTTTCCATTTCTTCTGAATTTGTATTCTTCCAAAATCCAATGAGGGGGAGGAATTATTGGAAATATTTGCATCAAAAATGAGCAGGTTTTATGGGAAAAACTCTACAATTTGTGGCATAATTGAATTTATTTCATGAAAATTGAAATCTCAGCTCCCCATGTGCAGATTTCTCCATTAATGACTCCTGGAAGTGCCTGGATCATCACATTCCCAATTTCTTTAGCACAGGTGTGACTTCCAGACATTGAAATTTGGTCTAAATGTGTAATTTTGGGCCTTCTTTTGAGAGATTTTGGCAATTGCTCACTCATTAATTCCACCTTGCCATGTCCACACGTCAGATCTGTGGTGAATATAAATTATTTAGGAATTGGAAGGGTGATTTTGGAGGAAATTTGCATTCCCACTTCATTTCTAGGTTGTGTATAGGCACACAATAAATTTGTATTTATGTAAAATGTCAAGTAAGATGTAGCAAAGAAACAGGAACTGAACCATTCATTTTCTTGAGGTTGATGTGTTCTAAATATCTGATTTTGCTGTTTTTACCAGGAATGACTGAGCCAGATCAAAATAATAGAGTGAAGTAGCTTCATGTTTTGAGATGCAAATGATGAAATTACAGAGATGTTACAATTAATTTTCTGCTTGTATTGTTTACACTGGGACTGACTGGTGCCCACACAGTGGTTGAAATTGCTTAAATTTAAAATATTCAAGATTTAAATTCCCAGTTCTCTTGAGCACGTGCCCAAATTCATCCCTGATCACTAAAGAAAAATAAAAAAAAGAAAAACATGTTAAAAATAAAAATAACTGATTTAAAGGCAGATAAATAAGCTGGATAAAGCTCTGGTGAAGAGTCCTGGATTCAAAAGGGAAACAAAGATTTCCTTCTGGAATGGGAATGAATTTGGCCGTGCCATGAATTGAACAGAGACCTGGAATTCCTCACCCAGGAACTGCAGGTGATGGGAACTCTTTGGTGTAAAAATGGAATCATCAGTCCCAGGCACTCAGAATTCCAGATGTGCATTCCAGGCCTAAAATCCACTTGGCAAAACGAGTGCAGAGTGGGAAACTTCACCAGCACTGCCAAGAAAGCTCTTTCAAAGCTTCTTCCCCTCCGTTCTGTTGCCACAAATGTCCCGGATTTGCGTGGGAAATTCCAGCAGTGGCTGAAATTGGGAGGGATGGGGAGCTGCAGGTGTGGCTGCTGCCCTGCTGGAGGGGGATTCCTGGGCTGGCAGTGCAGGAAAAGGGGCATTTGCTGCTCTGGATAACGAGCTTTGGTGTCCATCCCTTCCCCAGGTGGAGCCAGAGAAGCTGAAGACACTAACAGAGGGGCTGGAGGCCTTCAGCCGTGCCAGGAAAAGGAACAGGAAGTGAGTCCATCCCAATTCCCACCACATTCCCACCATTCCCTTTCCCTACTGCCTTTTTGGGGCAGCTCAGCCAAACGGAGGGGTTCATTCTGAGTCGTTCCTTCTGGAATCTGAATTGTTTTGAGTGCATCTCCTCTGTAAAATATCCCACCTGTGGGAGCTTCTGGAGGGATTCCTAAATTATAGCAAAAAAGAAGTCATTCCATCAAAAGTATCCTGGCCAAATCACACTTTTTAACCAGGCCTGCCCTTCTCCCCTCTCCCTGTGGCAGCTGAGCACAGGTTTATTCAAAGAAATTCCCTTTATTCCCACTGCTGCACTGGTTTATTCAAAGAAATTCCCTTTCTTTCCCACTGTTGTACAGCTTTATTCCGAGAAATTCCCTTTATTCCCACTGCTGTACAGCTTTATTCAGAGAAATTCCCTTTATTCCCACTGCTGTACAGTTTTATTCAGAGAAATTTTGTTTATTTTTCACTGCTGCACAGGTTTATTCAGAGAAATTCCCTTTATTCCCACTGCTGTACAGTTTTATTCAGAGAAATTTGGTTTATTTTTCACTGCTGCACAGGTTTATTCAGAGAAATTCCCTTTATTCCCACTGCTGAGAAGTGGTGCAGGATTTGTGGGTCTGGCTGAGCTCTGGGTCACACCTGTGTCACCTGCTGGGCTTTATCCAACTTTCACCTTTTAGTGACAAATACCAGCAGAGAAAAATTGTGAAACAGCAAATGTTGGGACATGAAGCATCAGGATGGACAAGAAGAGGAAAATTACTGAATTTTGGGGGAAGGAAAACCCCTCTGGACATCTTTAAAAGGATGACAGAGTAGGAAATGGTGCAGTGATTGGGTTTGTTCTATGATGCTGCTCCTTATTTACTGTGGCAGGGAAAATACATTCCTTAAATCTGTGAGAATTTAAAGCCAGCTCTGAATGACCAGAGGCTGAAAGGGATTAAATAATTCTTTCTTCCCCTCCTTTTAAGGGGTGAGCTTTGCTTTTATTTCTGTGTCCCACGGGGCTAAAGAGAAGGAATTTTTGTTCCAATGAGACAGTGTTGGTGGCTGTTTTCTCCAACATCATCTTCAAAATACTTTCCTGGATTTGAAGGGAACACAGAAGGGCTTTTGGCAATTTCCCAGTTATTTATTCACATCCCTGAAGCGAAATCAGTGACTCAAGGACAGCAGGAGCAGATTTAAAGAGGTTAAAGCTGACACCAACAGCTGCTTTACAGCCCTGACAGAGGTTTTTCTCCATATTTCAACTTATTTCCTGGTTCAAATCCTTTGCTGGGCATTTCCTGGTTTTCCCATGCCCTCTGTGGGTTTATCTGGCCAAGTTCATGGGGTTTTTCCTGATTTGTGATGCAGTGCTGGATTTTCATCCAGGTTTTTTAAACATGTAGCATTAAATATCACTGCTGCACCAGTGAGCACTGGCCCAGAGCTGGTTCAGCAGAGCAGGGTTGGTGTCCAAGTCCTTGGAATGACCTTCCCATTCCATAACTCCACCAATTCTTCGTGTCTCAGTTCCACCTCAGTTCTGTTCCTGCTGGAGCCACGTCCCTGCTTTGCCCCACAGGCCATGGCACAGATTCCTCTGCTCTCCTGGAGCCTTCCCAGCCCCTCCCCTGGTCCAGCTTTGCTCTTCCCAAGCTCCAGAGTTATCCCTGTTCCTCTGAGCAGGAGCATTCCCAGTCCTGCTGCACACAGAGCATCTTGCAAGGGTCACCCCCAGTCCCAGCAGCTCCTTCTCCTGGGGTTTCCTGCTCCTCTGGGAATTTCCCACATTTCCCTTTAGTCAGGAATGTGCCACTTCCCATCCCCTCCACTGCCATCCCCACCAGCCCTGCTGGGTTCTTTCAGGCTGCACTCACAGCTCTGGTGTCCCTCCTGTTGGACACCTGCCCTGGGCAGGGCTGGACAGAAATCCAGGATGGGAAGAACTGATGAAGCTTCCACTGCCTTCCCAACTTCCAGGGTTGATTGANCTCCTCCTCCTCCCATTTCCTCACCTCCAAAGCAGGAGCTGTCACTGTGTCCAAGTGGGAAAAGTCCTCAAAGAACTTCAGACCTCCATGGAATTGTCTCTGGGGAATGAAATGTGCCTGGAGCTGCCCCATGGCCTGGGGTAATTTGGGGTTGAGAGAAGGAAACCTTCACCCCCCCTCCCCCACAGCCTGTGGGGTGCTGCCATTCCAGGGTAAAACTGGGAATGTTTGAGACAATTCATACAACTTACTGAAACTTAGAAGGATATTTAACTTTTTTCTGTAATCTCAACACAAACCTTGACTTTCCATAATATTTATGGGTCTGATCTTCCTCCTTNCTGGGACAGTGGGAGCTGTCCCTGGCCATGGCAGGGGTGGCACTGGGTGGGATTTAAGGTCCCTTCCATCCCAAAGCATTCCAGGATCCTGTGATTAAAAGGGAAGGGATTTTATAGGAAGTTGTGTCTGGGAGGGCCAGGCCTGGTGTCCCAGCAGGGGACAAGGTCCTTCCTTACCTGTCTGTGCCAGCACCTTCCCTCATGTCAGGGATGGTTCTCCTCCTCCTCCTCCTCCTCCTCC
>VZTR01026764.1:42103-65740 GCA_013400775.1 Chaetops frenatus | reverse complement strand
CTCCTCCTCCTCCCATTTCCTCACCTCCAAAGCAGGAGCTGTCACTGTGTCCAAGTGGGGAAAGTCCTCAAAGAACTTCAGACCTCCATGGAATTGTCTCTGGGGAATGAAATGTGCCTGGAGCTGCCCCATGGCCTGGGGTAATTTGGGGTTGAGAGAAGGAAACCTTCACCCCCCCTCCCCCACAGCCTGTGGGGTGCTGCCATTCCAGGGTAAAACTGGGAATGTTTGAGACAATTCATACAACTTACTGAAACTTAGAAGGATATTTAACTTTTTTCTGTAATCTCAACACAAACCTTGACTTTCCATAATATTTATGGGTCTGATCTTCCTCCTTGTGCTCCCAACCTGGGAGGCTCCAGGCTCAGAACATTCCCAATGGATTCATGTGCTTGTTGTTCATTATTTTTTCAAGTTTTCTTTCTTTCCCTGACAATTACTGATGGCTTTCATCTTTTCTCCCTAGAAGTGGAAAGCTAAATAACCATTTAGAAGCTGCTATACACGAGGCCATGAGTGAACTAGACAAAATGTCTGGGAATGTAAGTTCCTTTTCCTTGGGAATATTCTCCTTTTCCATGTTTCTGCACGTGTGTCCATTGGAGGGAGGCTTGGCTTGGGTGGCTTTTCTAACAAATTCTGGGTTTATTCTCTGAAGTAATGAGGGGTTTTCAGTATTTCCCCTGCATTAAAAACTGTTTGCAGATGTCTGATGGTTCTGAAAAATGGAAGAAGTTGGAGGATTTTAGGTGCACTGCAAATTTTATTACTTTTGACAAAAGGGATTTACACATCCAGCCTGATCATACTTGGATGAATTCCAGTCCTGCTCATATTCCAGGGGGTTTCTCTGGCTGAGGACACAAAATCAGGCTCATTTGTTTCTCAGCTGGAGTAGCAAGGTATTGAAATCTCATTTGAAAGCTTCTTTCTTTTGAGTGCAAAACTCTTGGAATTCAGTTTTCCCCATGAAAAGTTACAGAGACAGTCATGAAAGGTAAGTTTAGAAAAAAAAGAGTATTTCTAATATCACATCCAAGAGTGGTTTTTCCACACTAATTACACTGTTATTATGTAACTCCAGCATCTTTCCAATAACAAGTTTGGTTTATAAAATATCCTCATTTTTCTGTCTAAAAAGTGGCTGTAATTTCATTGCAGCCACCTAAAAATAAAAAACAAATCTATCACAGCACATGTAACCTCCCACATCTCCTGTTTGGTCATTAATTATTCAAATTATTAATCATAAAATATTTGAACACAGGGGAAAAAAAGGGGTTTTGCTGATATTCAGTGCTCAGGACTAAAGATGTGCAGGTTTGGAAGTTACAGTAACACTTCAGGGAGCTTCTGGAGTACAAAAAAAGGAAATGTATTTATATATATTTATATATATGAAGAACTGCAGAGTTAGATCTGATTTCAGACCCAACAAGAAATATGAAAGAAGTTCTCCAGTAGCTTTTAAGTAACAACCCAACCAAATCTTTTGTTAAAATTGAATTTTACAAACTGAGATTTGAGCTTTGATTTGAAACAACATTTTTGTGTTTCCCTCCTTTGGAAGGACAAGGAAAGCAGGAGGTGATTGTTGGTCTGTCACAGATAAATTTGGGATGGGTGTTTGGGCTGGCCCATCCTGCTGCCACCTTTTGCCACCCAGAAATGCAGGGATGTGCAAAGCTGCCTGCTCTGGGCACTGGGAGCAGCAGAAAGTGGCTCAGGGGAGGTGCTGTGGTTGGATTTGCTGCTCTGCTTCTTCTGTCACCCAAAACTGATGGACCTGCAGTGCCTCCATTGATACTTCCATGATGTGGGCACAGAATTTGGGATCATTTGGGCTGATTTCCATAAGGATCAGCCTTCCTAGGAGCATTCCCAGGGAAGCAGCAGCCTTTTTTTTAGTGCCTTGCAGCTTTTGCAGCTCCTGCTGCTCAACCCCAGCCAGAGCAGAATGGGGAACACGTGCAGCAGGATCAGCAGCTCCAGGAGGGAATTCTGGCAGGGAATGGCAGGGGCTGGAGAGCTCAGGAAGGAGCTCAGGGAGCTGCTGAGGGATTGGTTCCTCTGCTGGGAGCTGCAGCTGCCACCGACAGATGGTGATGGAATTCCACAGCAGCTCAGCTCCTCCTCCTCCTCCTCCTCCTCTTGCTCCCACTGGTTCTCCCTGAGCAGCCAACGATGCCAAACCTTGGCTCTCAAATCCATCCAGCAGCAGCTCAGAATTGAATGTTTCCTTTTTAAGAGTTCCCTGAACATCCCTCATTCCTTAATAACAGCCCTGAGCTGGACTTGCCCAGTTTTCCCTGTTAGCAGCATTTTCTTCTCATCACCTTCTTCCCACTTTTTATTGCTCTGGTCACTGCAATGTATTAAAGTTTGTCACTGAATTTGCCATTATTGCAGTTGGGGATCAGTCCCTGATTAGGGGGTTTTAATCCCTGATTTTAGGGGGTTTCAGTCCCTGATTTTAGGGGGTTTCAGTTCCTGATTGTGTGGTTTCAGTCCCTGATTAGGGGGTTTTAATCCCTGATTTTAGGGGGTTTCAGTCCCTGATTTTAGGGGGTTTCAGTCTCGTATTGTTGTGTTTCAGTCCCTGATTAGGGGGTTTCAATCCCTGACTTTAGGGGGTTTCAGTCCCTGATTGTGTGGTTTCAGTCCCTGGTTTTAGGGGGTTTCAGTCCCTGATTAGGGGGTTTTAATCCCTGATTTTAGGGGGTTTCATTCCCTGATTTTAGGGGGTTTTATTCCCTGATTGTGTGATTTCAGTCCCTGATTAGGGGGTTTTAATCCCTGATTTTAGGGGGTTTCAATCCCTGATTTTAGGGGGTTTTATTCCCTGATTGTGTGATTTCAGTCCCTGATTAGGGGATTTTAATCCCTGATTTTAGGGGGTTTCAGTCCCTGATTGTGTGGTTTTAATCCCTGATTTTAAGGGGTTTCAGTCCCTGATTTTAGGGGCTTTTATTCCCTGATTTTAGGGAGTTTCAGTCCCTGATTAGGGGCTTTTAATGCCTGATTTTAGGGGTTTTCAGTCCCTGATCAGGTGGTGTCCCAGCTGCTGCCTCTCTCCCAGGTTTGGGATGCCCAGGTTATGGAATCATTTGCTCCCAGTTCCTGGAAGCTCTTTGAAGCCCCTTTATTCTGTGTAGCTCTGCAGTGCCAGGAGCTGCTTCCTGCCAGCCCCTCGAGCCCTCCTGCAGCTCCTTGATGCCTCTGGCCACTGCCCTTTGCTAACTTGTGAATATACTTATTTTTAGGTCCACCAAATCCCGCAGGGAGACAGACAAGTGAAGCCTCCAAAACTCAAGAGGAGGAAGATCTCTAGATAACATTGAATGTCTTTGTTACTGGTCCAGTCCTTATCACAGTGAACGTGCACACGAGTCCATCTGTAGGGATTGATGGCTCTGTCAATATTTCTGTGGGGAGAGCTGGCTGCCATCACAGGGCACCACGAGGAGCAGTGCTGCCAGATTTGGGATGATTAGGAGGGATAGAGGTTGCTGGATAAGCCAATCAGAAATCATGAAAGGTTGCAGTAACAATGTCAGATGATTACTGAGATTTTTTTTTTTTTTCTATAATACTAAAAATTGTGATTATAAGAAATAGTCCAAATGTTTCTGAGAAATTTTCATTGTGTATATAGATAATACAGAATTTCATGGTGATATCTGAACTGTAAATATTGTACAATATTGTCATGTACAAGCGTACCTAATGCACACTTTATCTTTTATTGTACAAAAAATAGTGTACAAAATTCTTTGGTTTCTATTGAGTACACATACAAGAGACTACCAGTGTAAAGTGATAAATAAAAATACAGCCTAAATGCTTTTATATGATAATGTAAAAGATGCTGTTTTTGTATTTAACAGCAGAGAGAAGGCATGATTATGTAATACCTTAATTATGACATCCACTTCACACCACTGAGTGTTCATTGCTCTGTCTGTTTGGAATGAACCTTGCCTGGAAGTGCTGTACTCCAGTTCAGGCCTCCTAGGAGAGCTCAGCCTCGCAGATTCCCAACGGGATGTGGGATCACAGCTCTAATAATTAAGAATTCAAAGGCTGCAACCCCTCGGTTGCATTTTTATTTCCTTAGCTTTGAACGTAGAATCGCTGTAGATTTGATTNACAATCTTTCTGCAAAGACTGACTAACATTTGTAGATGATCTTCCACAAAAAGGAAAAAAAGAAAAAAAAAAAGAGTAGAGGGACTATTTTAGTCAAGCATTTCTGTAGGAGAAGTTTCATAGCCACCTGAGGAACTACAGAGTCGATACCCCCGTAACGTTGAGCCCCTCCAAGCACCCCCTAGGTTAATTAGCTTCAATTATCTAACGTCATTAACACGGTGTTTCCTCGGAAGGGGGCAGAGGCCCTGCTTTCAGGAGTGATCAGGATCGATTGCTAGTGATGACCTTTGCTTTTGGCAGCAGGATGAGAGGGCAATGCTCCGCAGCGTCCGGGAAAAGCAATCCCAGCATCCATCTGGCAGTATTCAAACAGCAAAAAAAAAGTTAAGGGTGGCTTACAAAACTATTAGCAACAGTAATTTTTATCAGTATTATGTAACATATCAGATTTATTTTATTTAAGAAGAATTATTTATACCATTAACAGATTCTTATATATATTAATGTGGCTGAAATGCGCAGGTTAAATCTATTAACCAAATTATTTATGTTATATTAAGTGAGAAATGTGAAACATATGTAGAAAAAAAAATTAATACACTACAGATTTAAAAGTCTAAAGCTATGAGCCATTATAAAATTAACGAACGGAAGTGTAGCACAACATTCTTTCCATTTGATTTCATTTTTCTTTTTCACACGGACGGTGGCGATGGTGACGGGAGCCGTGGCATCCCCTCTGTCTGCGAGGCTTCCCGAAATAATCCCGGCTCACCATTCCCAGCCCCGGGGGGAGCTTTACCTCGCACCTCGGGGTCCGGGACCACCGCTTACCTCAGCTTTCCTCCCCCGAGTGCCGCCTGTGGCTCTCTGGCTGAGGACTGGCAGCGCTCAGCACCGCGGGCAGCGCTCCCGAGGATCCCCAGGATCCCCAGGTTTCCACCTGCGCTCCCCCGGCCCGCGCTGCCCGCGGGGCTCCGGGCCCCGCAGCCGCCTCCGGGCTCGCTGCTGTCCCCGGCTCGGAGCCCCCTCCTCGGGCCAGGTTCATTTGTCCTCTCCGTGCCCGCAGCTGCTCCCGGGCGCCGCCCGCTCCCGTTTTTCCGTCGCGCGTGGCCGTGTCCTGGTGGCCCTTGGCTCTTCCCCGTCCCGATCCGAGCCCCTCTCCCTCGGGATTCCCTTTGCCTCCTCCCTCTGCTTCGTGTCCCAGAGCTGAGTTTGTGTCTCCTTTGGCCCTTAGGTTTGTGCTCCCTCCCCGCTGTTTTACTTTACATCCCTAAGATTATGTAAAGTATTCTCGTGCACTTGATTTCCTCGGTTAATAATGGCATTGATGTGGGTGCTAGGAGTAGTTTGTTTCAGTCCATACCGATTTTTATTTTTTTTTTCTCTCTCTTTTAGAGTTTTTATGGTTTCATGTAAGCAGTTAATGTAAATATTGTGAGCATTACAGGTCATGCAGTGTTGTAACATTTTAAGAAATGTTGCACCGACTTTACAATTAAAAAACTGGTCACTCATACTTGAATTTTGCCCATAGAGCCATTTCTTTCTCTTTGCATTAAAGCATAATCTACTTTTTTGATGGAGGCCCAACCCTTCTTTCTACCTTATTATTTTTTGTTTAATAAATCTCTATTTTTTCTAATAGAAGACTTAAAAATGAAAATTTAAAAAAAAAATACTTTTTGCCTACTTTCTAATTTAAGAGAGAATTCCTATATTTGAAAGGTGGAGAAAAAAAAAAAAAAAAAGACAAAAAAACACCAAAAATAAAAATAAAAATAAAAATACTCCATTGTGGAAAGTGGAACACCACTGGATTTGTCATTACCATGGCACAATCACCCAAAAGTGGCTGAGTACAGCGAGCCCACGACGCCGATCAGGACCTCGGTAGATTTAGGGAACGCCGTGATTCCTTGAGGATGTAAAGTGTTGCATATTCTTGTCTATTTATTTATTTATTTATTATGCTTTCTTTTGCTTAAAAGTGGGTGACAATGTGGTTGAGTCATTCAGATGACATTCAAATTAAAGGCAAATATTCCTCTTTCTATTATGGTGCGTTTTGTGAACACCATAAAACGAAACGAAACAAAAATATTTTTCATTTCTTTTCGAGGGATTTTCTTCGTATTTTCAACTTTCTGGCTGGTATCAGCTGCAAAAAAAAAAAAAAATGCACATAGTTTAAAAATAATTTTTAAAAGGAAAAAAAAAAAGGAAAAAGAAAAACAAAACACCCCACCTCTGATGTCCCAGGTCTGTTACCCTCACAGTCTAAGGTTTTAGGGGTTAAAAGGAACTTCAAATTCCAAGGTCTTTCCGAAATCATCTTTGCAGAAGGTTTATAAGTCATGTGATATCCTTTTGGAGTCCCTGAGTTTGATGGTCTAGAGATATTAGAGGGCTCGTGGTGGACTGAATTACCTTAGGACTGAATTACCTTTCTTAGCTACAGTTTGTATTTTGCTATGTAGGGTTGTAATGTGAGAATTCCAGAAGAGCCGTAGCATAAAAGTGCTTTTCTATTTTTTAAAAAAACCCATTCTAGTCTTACTAAGAATTAGAGAATTTTTTTAATATCAGTTTTGTAATTTTTGATAAAGTTGTCAATATTATGATTAAATCACCAGAAAAAACAGTTCCTGTGCTGTTCTCTTCGGGGCAGGGACTTTTCTCTTCCGACGGATTATTCCATGCCACGATGGGATGCCCACTCTTAAAACGGGGCCACGGGCACCGCTGTGGAATTAAAATAGCAACCCACAGCTGTGAGGTTGAGTTAAATCCGTGAGAGGCTCGAGAGTTGCCAGTTCAGCCTGCAGATCCCGGTGCCTGCCCGTAGTCGGTGCTGCGGGGAGGCCACGCGTCCCACGGGTAAGTGCGGGGAGCCGGCGCTGCGGGAGCTGCTGCTCACAGCGGGCAGGATCTCATCCCCAGGCACGGCACATCCAGCCCGTCCCAGCCCTCTGACCGAGCAGCTCCAGGGGACGGGAGTGCCCCCCAAACAGCCGGTGCTCCAAGCACCAGGTTTCCAGCAATCCCAAACACCAAACGGATCCTTCAGTTCGGCGCTCACCCTTCGCACCGGGGTCCGACCAGTGATGGAAAAACACTTGGAGGTTTAAAAAAAACAAAAAAATCCTACAAAAGATCAATTTCTCTCCCCCCAGGTCACGAACCTGGGAGCTGCAGGGATTTTTCAAGCCCACAGACACCCCACCAAGCATTCCTGCCCTGTTCCTGGTTATCCTGGGGCTTCCAAGGATAAAGAGCAATTCCACGCTCTTTTATGTCCTTAAATATTGCTCAGATTCACAGGCAGCCTCGGGCTGGGTTGGTGGTGATTCCATAAATGCTGCCTGAGTGGACAACTCCCAAAAATTCCCACCAGCCTCGTGTGATCCTGCATAACAACCTCTCCTTCAGCCTGGAATGGTGACACTTTGTATTGGTTTTGTATCTGAAAGCTCAGACCCCTCATTTCCCTCTGCCAGGTCTTGGCTGTGAACGCTTCAAAGCAATTTTTGTTGTTCTGTTTTAAAAAGTAGTAATAATAATTAAAAAATCCAGAATTTGATTTGGAATCTGCCCTGTGAAAGAAGATTCCATCTCCCACGTTTTTACCTGCTGCGAGATAAGGATTTGTCTGTAATTGAGTGTCATCCCAAAGGGAGATAAGGGGTAGGATTTAGAACTGGAAAGAAACCTACATAAATTTAGAACAGTATTTTCTGGAAATTCCTGCTTTGGGAACATTCTGGGAAGTGGGAAGGATTTTGACTTACACTGGATGAAGAGGGGCAGGGAAGGAAGAGCAGGAGCATCCTCAGGTGTTCCTGTGTGAAATCCCAGGGAAGCACTGGCACAGGTTGGCACAAGTTGAAGAGTTTCAAAATTCCAGGCAGGAATTGATCCCAGTGAGTGATCCTGGGCTGGGCTGTGGGGTGGTGAACCAGGTTCAGATGGGATGGGACAACAAAGGCTTTTCCAGCCACACCCCCATCCATGGAGCAGGTAAGTGGAAAGTCCTTCACTGATAATTCCCTCAATATCTAAAAGAATCAATTCTTTGGGTCACAAAACCACAGAATTTCCACCCAGCTGGGTTCTGCTTCACTTGGACCCACAGCAGGTGATCAGGGGGGTTCTGTGCTGGGAGGAACCAACTTTCCAGGCACCAAGCAGGGTCCTAGAAGAGACATTTTCTTCATCCCACTTCAGAAGTTCCTGTCTCATCAAACCACAATCATCTGAGGCCTTTTTGAAGGAGAAGCAATTCCAAACTTCCAGCACAAACACAGCTCATTTTCACTTCCAGGAAAATAAGTTCTTGTTCTCTCAGTGATTTTTCTCTAGAGAAAGAAAAAGTCGTAAGAATAACAGAGATTCGGGGTTTGTCATTATCTGTTCTCAGTCATGGGATTGAGCTCTCTGCTTCTGAGGAAAAAGTGAAGATTTACATCTGAAAAATAAAACCTTTCCCTTTTCCTTTCCCTTCCCTTCCCCCACTCATTTAATTGGGACCAAAAGGAGAATCTTTAGTTCCCAGACTTGCCCTTCAGAGTTTCATGAACCAAAGTAACAAACAGGAGATAACAAATAGGACATTGGGAAGGAATAAACATCATTTACAACCTGGTTATGACAATGATAAAAAACAGACCACAAAGTGTTAGAAAATAAATAAATAAATAAATAAATTTTCAAACCCTGTATTTTAAAAATTTGGAAAAACTTTAGGAAATTAATGGAAGCACAAGTGTGGTTTTTGCCACCCTAAACCCAGCAAGGGGACAATGACTTTGATAAAATTGCCCATAAAGTCATGTTTTAACACCCACTTTGACAAGTTTCAGTCCAGATGTTGGGTCCAGGTGTAGCTCCCAACACCTTTTATCCTCAGATCAAGAGTGTCCTCAGCTGCATCCATCCAAAGAGTGAGGTGGAAGGAGTTTATCCTGATGTGGGGCATGGAAACACATGTGATCCTTGTTAAAATACTTGGAATTCTCGGGGTGGGGAATTAGGCTGAAGCCTGGTAATGGTGCAAATCAAATCTGTGACAGGCAAGGAGTCCTTACTGGGGCAGATTTAAGCTGGGTTTAGCTAAAAACAGAGTCAAGCTTTGGGAGTAACAACAAAATATCTGCATCTGCTGGAACTGATTGGCTTCACTGAGAGCAGAGCTGATATCACTGAGGAATAACAGAAAGGCAACAAAGCCCAGCAAGCAGCAAATGATGAATTATTCAATGCAAATGTCAACTTTTAGTACTGACTGTGGCTGTAAATCTTTTTTTGCAAGGCTGAGCGTTGCCATTAAGCAACTCCATATGATGCTACATCTGTCGCATTTCTTTTATATCATTTTATTTTTATGGATGCCAGGGAAAAGTATTGGGAATTTCCACGTTCAAATTTTATTAACATCAATTCCCCAGCTTCTGTCATCTGCTGATTTAATGTTTGGTCGATTTTTCTGGCAAGGGTTAAATCCATGCCCACTGAACTTCCCAAGCCGTGAGTCTTCAAATGAAAATTGGCTTTTGCAGAGAAATTTGAATTTTCCATATTTTGAAGCCGACTTGAATTCCTTGGGAAGATGGGGAGTGGTGAGGGAAGAGTGAGGAGGTGCCCATTACTCTGCAAGTGCTGGGGGATTCCTATCACATCCATACAATCAATCTGTCCAAGGATTTCTATAGCTCCCATTATCCCCCGTGCCTCCAGGATAAGAAGCTGGGAACAATTGCCCATTGTCAGTTTATGAAGGAACTTTTTCATCTTCCTTCCCCAAAGACTCAATTCTTAATTAAGTAAATTAAAATTAATTACGGAATGTGTACAACAAGATGTTATCAGGGCTGTGCCCTGAACTGAGCTCTCTCTGCTGTGCCTGCACTGCATCCTGAGTGCCACAGGGAATGGAGGGGACACAGGGAATGGCTTCAAACTGAGGGATGGCAGCATCAGGTGGGATATTGGGGAGGAATTCCTGCCTGGGAGGGTGGACAGGCCCTGGCACAGGGTGCCCAGGGAAGCTGGGGCTGTCCCTGGATCCCTGGCAGTGCCCAAGGCCAGGCTGGACAGGGCTGGGAGCAGCCTGGGACAGTGGGAGGTGTCCCTGTCCCCTTCACCTGCTCAGGGGCTCAGCCTTGTAAAAACATCTCTGTACATTTAAGGTCACAGTGGGTGATTGAAAACCTTCCAGAGCTGAGGCTGAAAGAGTTTCATTTGTTAAAAGATAATTTATTATTAGGCAGTTCCTACATAGCCAAAGGACAAAGGACATTTCCTAACAATCCCCAAAGCACCTCTGCATATTTTGCAATGATTCCTCCTGCTTTGTTAGCCAGAGCCTTGAACTGAGCCCCATTCCAAAGGACAGGAATGCTGCACTTCCATTAATTAGTTTCCAGAGGAAGATGTTGCCATTAGCTATTGACAGGGACCCTCTTATTAACTGCCTAATAAGGATGACTAAAGTATCTAATAAAATCATGGCTTAAACAGCAAGAGTGAATGAAACGTATCCCGAGGATCGTTGGACCCGCAGCAAAATGAGCACAATTATTTACTGAATGAAAGGAAAGTGGAATGGGTTATTGATTTGGATCTTAAAACTTTCAGGAGATGAACATCTCCAAGATGTCAAGTGTTTTCAGAAGAGCAAACGTCCCTGTTCCATGAGCTGGTCAGAGCCAGGAGACTCCTCAGGGTGCCAAGGAGGGACCAGTCCCACCCTGGGAAAGGGGAAAAAGAAAAAATGGGTTTTGTGCTCCCAGCTGTTCCCACTGCCAGGGAAAGCAGGGTTATCCCTTCAACCCAGACAGCAGGGGGAGGCTCCCTGAGTGCAGCTTTTGGGGCACCATTCAGCTGATGTGAATGGACAATATCCAGGCTCTTCCCAAATGTGATTAATAACATGTGCTACAGATCTGTAACTAATTAAATGGCCTTTAATTATCAGGTCCATGGAGTGGTTCATGGCTTTTTGTAATGATCCTTAAAAGATGGAATGAGACTTCTTAAAAATTTCCCTCAGTTAGAGGCCTCCTAATTTTAACTCTTAACCTTCAAAGAAGTTTATTTCTACTTCCTCCTTCAATAAAACCAAGCCCTGGTAAGGCACAGCTGAACAGAAGTTCGTGTTCTTTTCTGCTTGTTTCTGGAACCAAAGAATGAGTAAAATGCCTCAAAGTTTCCACTTCTCAGAAAAAGGAAAGTTAAAAAGCAAGGTTGTTTTCAATCAGCTGCTGGTGGTGCTGCAGGAGGACAGCAAGACCCATCCTATCAGGTAAATAAGCACGAATTGAAAGCTTTCCTGTCTCAGAAATTGCTGCTTTCAACTCCAGCTGCACGATCTCTTTTTTTTTTTTGTTTGAAATCAGAGAGAATTCTTCCTTCAGCCCTGCAGACAATTGCACCTATTCAACTTCTGGGAGAGTTCAGACACACGGGGGTGGTTGGAATCTTTTCTAGAGCATCTCCTCAGCATAGAGTGAGAAGCACAGTCTGATCTCCAAACAAACCCAGCTAAATTTACTCTGCTCCCACTCACCCTGGCGAGGACTCTTGCCACAGTTTCCTGCTCACACGTCTGGGTCAGGGCTTAAATGCTCCATGAAAATGGGATTGCCATTCCACAAAGCCTTCCAAAGAGCTTTGGGAAATTTATTTCTCCCTTCAATCTCACCGCCCTGCTTTCCCAGGTTGCTCCACAGCTCTGGTTCCCTGTGCCAGGAGGAGACCTTGCTTGTTTTCTGCATCACTGAGGCTAAAATGTTTTGCTTAAAAACAAAAATTCCAGCCCCAAAATAGTGGTGCAAGTGGGAAAGCCTCAGCCAGTGCCACCAAGCAGAGCATTGAATAATCCTGGGAAGTCTTTAAGCTCCATCAGAGCATATTTAACTTTTTCCTGCTGTTGTTCTGATTGGGATATCACCCAACAGCAGCAATTGTCTCCTGATTTCCAACCTCAGCGTTGGTTTTCATCTGCTCTGAGAGCTGTTCAGCCTCTCCCTGTGGATGTGTGATCACTGCTCCCTCTCCAGCCCTCATTCCATGGGAGCAGGCCAGGCACACCCCTCTCCTCTCTCTCCCTACGAGTGTTTCTCCAAGCATTGGTCATCTGGGCAGCTCTTGGTTGCCACATTGGGGGATTTGTCACCCCTGGTGTCTGAGGAGGAGGAGTTGCACTTCTCAGTAGTCTCAGCAGGACGTGGCTGTTTCTCTCCTAAATAACTTCAGATCATCTGAGCCGAACTTGGAGCTTGTGCTCCTCCTGGAATCAACTGAAGTGTGTGGCTGTTTGTTGGTTGTTTCCAGTCAATAAGATTTGATTTTATTAACACAATGGTTATATTAAGAACTAGAATTAGTATGTGGCACTGGATTTCAAACTAAAAAACATTGATATAGAAGAAATGAAGACAAAATTAATGTTGCTGTAAAGCAGACACACGAGGTAGAGTTGTGCCACACGGTCTGTGCCCTGATGCCCGAGATGGAGGAAAGGCTGGATGGGGATTGACTTCCCTGTGCCATCCATATTCCCTGAAGGAATGTGCCCCTTGCTGAGGGTGTGGCTTTGCCATGGAAGTCAGAGAAATGGCAAACAAACAGCAGCTCCAGCTGCTCCCTGAACAACCCACGTGGGATGGTCCCTTTTGCCCTGGAATAACACGGCACGTTTGTTTCCTCGCTCACATTTTCCATCTTTCGAGGGCTTTGAGTCTCTTTTTGCTCTGAAAAACATCTTTCCCACAGCACAGAGCCCTGATCCATGACTTGGGGAAGCTGTGGCTGCCCCTGGAGGCCTGGCAGTGTCCAAGGCCACCTTGGATGGGGCCTGGAGCAATTTGGGATAGTGGGAGGTGTCTCTGCCCATGGCAGGGGATGGGATGGGATGGGATAATGGGATGGGATGGGATGGGATGGGATGATGGGATGGGATAATGGGATGGGATGGGATGGGATGGGATGGGATTTAAGGTCCCACTCTACCATCCAGCACTCTCCCAATAGGAGCTTTCCTGCATTACTTCCCCTAAAGTAGGAATTTCTTCTTGTGCTTGAACATTTCATAAACATCAGTTCTGGTTCATCTGGCAATGAACAGCTCCTGCTCCCTGGTGAGGAGCTCCCAGCTGAAGATTACACTCAGCTCATGCAAGGAAGAGTCACAGAATCCCAGGATCACTGGGGCTGGAAAAGACCTCCAAAAGCATTGAATCCAACCTGTGACTGATCCCCACCAATTACTGAGACAACCCCGTGTTGTTTTCCATTTCTCCTCTTTGTTTGCTTGTTAATTCACAACTAAATCCCCTTTATTGTGGGAGATCCTAATAATCTTCATTTACAGGGTATTATAAACTATTGGAGAAGAGTAGGATGTCCTAAGGTGGCAGGATTTACAAATCCACAGAGGATTCTCTGGTCAATAAAAGGAATAAAAGCACAAAACAATCCAGTTTTTTTCATCTTCCAATGTGCAAATGTTGCAGTTCTGAATATCACATTAAAATATTGCCTAAATACCTCTTTTAATTTCCAGAGGACTTCACATCTGGCAGCAACATTGCAGAACATTCTGGAAAAAAATGAAAGCCTGTCAAAGCTTCATCTTCTGCTAGGCTGGGACTTAGCAGAAGTATTCTGTAACAGACTGAGTTATGTTTTCTTCGAGCAAGTAATTGCCTTCATGTCTCATAATATGAACCACTACAAACGATGTTCCTCCCCTGGATCCACATTTATATCCCAATAAGCTCCTAATATTGGAGAAATGTGTCAGGTTTCACGTCTTGCATGGCAGCTGCAGCTCTCTCAATCATTGTTATTAAGGAATATTTGCACATGTTGCCATCTCTGTCAGTTTAGACAATTTTTTCTTGCAATTTTGCAAAACAATTTCTCTCCCTGGGTCTCTGCACACGTCAGAAAGTCTCCACTGATTGAGCTCAGCAAGTGGCACTTTTGGGCTGCCTATTTCTTCTCAGTAAATCAGCCTGGGCAGGAGTTTCACAGCAAATGAGGGGCTTTGTTTTTAAAAAGTTCATTGTTCCTGTAGGCCTGCTCTGTTTTATTTCAGACAAGCAGACGTTCCCTGGTTTGCTGGGATCGATGAGTGAGGGTATATATTGGGAAGTGGTGTGGGTTTGAAGTGGGATTTGCTTTGATATTTCTGTGCAAATCCATGTGATGGCTCACTGACTCATACAGCTGAAAATAGGTGGTGATATCAAGCCCAGATTTCTTTACAGATTTTTTTCCCCCCTTTTCTTGCTTAGCTAGCTGCTCTTCCAAAAAATTCAGGTCATTATTCAAATCTGTGCTTAGATTAAAACTCCAGATAACATCACTCTTACTCATTGATGAATCACAGTGGAGCAAATTTTGGTCCTACTGAACTCACTCTGTGTTGCCTTAGTCATAAGTTTGTTTGGCAAATCACATGTCATGCTCGAATTAAGCACTTGCTTAAATAAGATACTTTTAAAATACATTCAAGCAAGTTTGCACATAAGATTTATATAGATAAGATTTCTATTGCAAACTTGTCAAAGCAAAACTAGAGAATGAAAAATTCTGTTAATTCTGAGGTAAAATATGAATTTATGTTGCCAGCAACAGACCTAATGGGATTGGTGGACATACATGAAATTAAACTTGTTTTCTAAAGTCTATTTATAAATTAATTTTAAATATTGGCTTTTGAGAGGCTTTGGAGTGGCAAACTCCTCCTGGATGTGGTGATGCCACCACCACCCACATGGCTCAGTGTCACCACAGCCTCTGCTCTGCCACTGCTGACACCAACCTGACCTTTCCCAAGGATTTTTTTATATTGCTTGATTCCTATGCCAATATCAAATTTGCACTGCATCTTTTAAACTGACACCATATGGCTCTTTACATTAACAGGGCCATTCTTCCCTGAAAGAGGGTAACAGGAATTTACTGACATTATAATTTAAAAGCTAAATATGAAATAGGCAACGCAAATAAAACAATTTCCAAAAATAGTTAGAACAAAACAGCTGTGAAATTATACTGAAAAGAATGGCAGGGACTGAAGTGGGGATGGTTATAATAAATTTTAGATTATCAGTCACATGGTAGATGGAAACAGGGTTTGGTTGGATGCATCCATAGCTCCAGCACCTCCCTGCCTCATGCAGGAACATCCCAGTGAAATGAACCCTGTAAGCACCAAAACATTACAGGTATGGCTAGAAGAGGAAAAAAAATGGAATTTAATATATTCCAAGCCTGCCCTGAATGATGATGTGTCCATGGGAATAGGCCAAATGCAGAGATGAGATTGGCAAATTGCAATTTGGCAAAGTGCAGCCAAACCACAGCAGAATCCATGGGAACAATGATGATCCAATGCCTGGTGCCACAGCAGCCAACAGCTCCACTCCCATCCCCAGCTGGGGAGAGGGAAAAGCTCCAGAGGTGCTGCTTAAACACCACCAGGTCTCTCCCACAGGAATGGAGAGCTGCTCCTGAGGAAATTAAGATTTCCATGGTGTGCCAAGACCTACAGCTCCTTGTGGTTGTCCTGTCACAGGGAGAACCTGTTCCCTTTCCAGCTGGTAATGGAGCAGAACAAAACCTGCTGTTAAAGAGGTGCCAGCAGGAAAGGAGAGCTGGGCATGGAACCACAACTTCCCAAGCTGGAATGTTTTAATGTGTCCCAGGTGATGTGAGGTCAGTGTTTGCTGAAGCTTGGTACCTTCCAAGTGAAGTTTGGATAATCCAGAGAGGTTGGGATTACAACTCCTCGTAGCTTTATGGATTATTTTCCTCAAAAGGATTAACCTGTGACTTCAGGAAAAGCTCACAAAATATCTGAGTGTTTAAAATTGAGAGAGGATTCTGCAAAGAAATTAATTAACAACCAACTACTGAATACTTAGGGGAAAATGGGAATGGATTAATTTGGGCTCCTTGAAAACCTACCTATGGCACTGGCATTTCTTTTCCAATAGAAGAATGAAACTCTGATGCAATTTTCCTATTATATAATGGCATTATTTTCCACTCCTTTATTTCTCCTTTGTTTCCAAGAATGATTAATTAGTGACACAACTCAGGTACCTGTAGAAACGTTACCAAACCCAGCCATTCTTTTGTCTCAGAAGATTTTTTCCCTATACCTGGAATAACCAGAAGCACCAATGTCCTTTTTCATAATCTCATGGGATTATTCAGGATTTCAGGGTTAGAGATTCCCATCACACCTGTGCCATTCCCTGATTTTCCTATGGGATGTCTGTGCAGGCTCCACAGAAATGGTCCCACATGGTTTGGGCACCTCTTCAGCTCTCTTTGAAGTTTTCAGCTGCTCCTGCTCCTCTCTGCATTGGCTCTCCCAGAAATCCTGACTCTTCCCAAGGACCTGGCCTTCTGGAAGCTGGGTGTTAGCAGTGCCCTGAGAGCCACAAATATTCCACAAATATTCCAGAATCATGGAATCAATTTAATAGGAAAAGACCTCTGAGATCATTGAGTCCAATTTATGAGTGATCACCACTTTGTCCACTGTCACATCCAGTCTTTCCTTAACACCTCCAGGGATGGGAACTCCAAACTTCCCTGGGCAGCCCCTTCCAATGTCCAGTCATCCTTTCTGTGAAGAAATTCCTCCTAATGTCCAGCTATACCTCCCCTGGCACAGCTTAAAATTCTGTCCTCTCATCCTGTCACTACCTTGAGTAATCCATGATTTTAATTTCCAAGCTTCCAAGGCTCACATGTGAAAACTGAGACTTGAAGGAATTGCCATTCCCTCACTTTCAGCAGTGCCCTCTTGCCCTGTCTGCTCCATCCCATACCCACAATTCAGTTCCCATTTTCACTCTTTTCTTCCTTTTTTTCTTTTAGTGAAGTTGAGAGGGATTTTATCAGCAGCTCCTGCTCTGTCCATGCTCTGATCCAGGACATGAGGACCACACAATTCCAGGAACCCAGGGGCAGCCACAGCTTCTCTGGGCACCCTGTGCCAGGCTCTCCCCACCCTCCCAGGGAACAATTCCTTCCCAATGTCCCACCTAACCCTGCCCTGTGGCAGAGGGAAGCCATTCCCTGTGTCCTGTAACTCCATGTCCTTGTCCAAAGTCCCTCTCCAGCTTCCAAAATAAACTCACTGCTCCCTCTTCCACTTTTGGTTTCCTAGCCCAAAGCACAAGGGTGAAGTAGCTGGATGTGCCAAGGGGCAAAGCTCTCCCCTCTTTTCAGGGAGCATTGTGGAATCTTTAGGCTTTGTTTGAGAAGAAATTCCTGAGCTCTCCCACTGCTCCTGAGGAAGCAGGAGCTGCTGTAAAGGTGTGGCTCTCCTGGAGCATTGGTGTTTATGAAGATCTGATGGTACATGGAGCAGCAGATCTCAATGAATGGGGATGAATGGCAATTTGGAAGTGGGAACACTGCATCAGCTTTGCTGTGACTGATGTCTGCACAGTGAAAGTGTCTTTTTTTACACTGTTTTCTCAAAAATCCCTTTGACAAGGAAGTACAGGAAAATGAAGCTTGAATACATCTTTAAATCTGCCTGTTGATTGCATAACTCCCCACAACAGCTCAAAACTTCCTTTTGTTATTACAAATGTGTGCAGAGAGCACTGCAAACATTGTCCCCACTCCTCACTGCCAACCAGGCACTTTCATTGTCCTTTTGACTCTTCTTGCATCCCAGCAAATATTTGTGTTTCCTGATGCACAGCAACGTTGCTGAGAGATTCTCAGATTCTTCTGAGAGTTGCTGTGAGGGCTTCCAGCCCCATTTTGCAGGAAAATGGGGGAAGTGCAGACACTGTTCCCATACAAGGGACAAGAAGCTTCCCTCTGATTTGCATCACAGTCAGATAAAAGTCAAATCTTCCTCTCTAGGGAAACATCTCCTGGATCCCATAGGCACCAGCAATTTGGGACAGGGGAATTGCTTCCAGCAGTGAGACCTTATTTCTGCACAGCAGGAAATGCTTCTCATGATGGTTGAGAAGCACTGGGGAGATTTTTGGGGTTTTCAGGGTTTTCTCTGCATGGAACATTAAATATTTCCATTCCAGTGGGTGCTGCTACTCCACACCAGCACAAAGCAATGGCATCCACCTCACAGCAAGGTGGGCAGGGAAAATGTTGCCATTATTAATCAGAAAGAAAAATTGTTATATCCAGGCCATTAATCCAGCAGACAGCAATTGGCAAGGGGGGTTTGTTGAGTTTTTTAGGTGAGCTTTTAGGTGGCTTTTATTTTTATAAAAGGTACACTTGGGGTATTTCCTAATTTCTTTTATCTAGTGGAAGGTGTTCCAGTCCATGGATTGAGGTTAGAATTAGATGACCTTTAAGGTCCCTTCCAACCCAAACCATTCTGTGATTTTATGATTTTACAGTTGCCTGAGAATTTATTTTTGAAAAGCAGCCTCACTTCTACCCTTGTGCAAAAATCCAGCAGAACTACAGAGTTCTGAGGAGGAAAGGGAGCATCTCTCACCTCTGGGGCAGAGTTTTTCAGAGTCCCCTTTATGGCAAGTCCTTTACTCTGGCTCCTGAAATCTGAATAAAAATAAAAACAGTTTTCAAAGCTCCATGAGTCTTATTTTATTGATATTTTAAGTTGCAAGATGAGGGTTGCTTTAAGTTTTTGACACAAGCTAGGGAGTTCCCAGCTCTGCAAAACACATTGTTTAAAAAAAAAAATTAAAAATTATCTTGTGTTTGCCTCCTGAGGTGTGAGATTTTGGGATAAATTTGCATACATTTGTAAACTTGGTTTGCATGATTTCTCTCTGCTATTTTTTTCTAAATGACAGTTGAAATCTCTCTAAATCTCTCTACTCTTATTTTTCAAAGTTAAAGGGCATAAATCCCATCCTTATTATGTACTGATTTTAACAATATTTTTCTAGTTCCAGTCATAATCATTATTTTCTTCACTGCTCACTGCATTGAAGAGTTACCTTTATCCTGGTGGCAAAACCCCAGATTTCTGTGGGTTTGAGCTGCACTCCTGCAGGTGCTCAATGGTTTCCCTTGATAATTCCAAACCAAATTCATCTGCTTTCATATCTGCATTATTGTTAACTCACTTGTTGAATTTGATTGCAAAAGAGCCCAGGCGAGAGTAGATTTATCTTTTGAGTCAGAATCCAAGATTTTATGCCACAGGAAACAGCTGCAGCAGGTTCCTTTAGAGAGTTCCCGATGTCTGTGGTAACCTCCTCACACAAAGCACAATTCCCTTTCATTTTAAACCTATTTCTTGACACAAATAGTTTTGATATAAAACTCTCAAATCAGGAGCTTCCTGCTGCTTTTCATCATTGTCCCTTCCTGCTGTAATTTGGGGACTCTGCTATTTTCATAGCTGCCTTTTTATTTCATATTATTCAGTGTTGGGCTTGAGATTTTAACTCCATTTTCGACTTTTATAATTTTCATTCAGAGCTTTAAATCTCCCAGAAAGTTATTCCATACTGGATTTCAGGGTTTGCCTGATAGGTGTGGGTGACCTTCGAGGGGAAAATGCACAGGCTGCCAGTTCCCTAAACCCTTGGAATAATTGGAAATAGAAATGATTGGAAATGCTACATTAACTCTGAGCATTAGGCACTAAGCATGCTTGCTGGCTACTTTGATCCAGCTCTTTTTTCCTGACAAAACCCCCTTTGAAATGAATAGGACAGAGGTTCCTTTCACTTCAATCAGAGTTCTCAGACACGGGGAGAAAGAAGGACTTCATAACCTTTAAAAAGCCTCCCCTCGTCCATTCATGGATCTCCTGGAAAGCTCAGCACTTTCCCTTGTGCTGGAGTTACTAAGCCAGCTCCTGGATACTTCCAGGCTTCCTTCTAGTGAGGATTTGCTTAAACATGAGCTCAAACCCTTCTGTAAAGAGCTGGAATCCGGGAATATTTGGTGGTGTGGATTGTCAGCATCACTTTCCTGCTTGCACCTTCTGAGCCTGTACCTGGCAGGTTGCAGAAGATGATTCTTTGTACACTTCCTATCTCGATTATTTGTGTGTATTTACAGCCATCTGCACCTGAAAAAGTCCAGTTCTCTTTTAGCACCCTACAGTGAGTGAAGGTTTTGGACACCCAGCACCATGCCCTGGCCATTATCACTTCTGGAATCTCTGTTTTTACACTTTTTGAGCTGGTTTTTTGAACTACTTTTTGTACTTCTAAGGTAACAACAGACAGAGTAAAGAAGTCGTACATGCTCATTTTGCAATAATGCACACTGAGGTAATCATCCATAAGTGATGCTTCTGCTTGGAGAAGATTAATGCAGTGAGATATGAACTATTAGGAAAAAAAAACAAAAACAAAAACAAAACAACAAATAAACAGGATAAATATGCAAAAAGACCTTCAGAAATATCCCAAGCTTTAGGTAGCTATGGTGAGAACAAGGATTCCTTGTGTTAAATGTCACCAGGGAGAAGCAGAACCAAAAGTAAGGATGTGATAAAGCCCCTGAGCCTATACAGCTCTGACATTTCCACTGGTATATATGTTTAAATAAAATTTGAGGATTTTTGGTCTATCCAGGGTTAAAATCTGCATATTCAATTTCATTACCTCTATGAAGATGAGTCAGAATTCAACTATTGAACAAATAATTTCATTTGAAATGTTGTTTCCTTGGTTTGTGCACGAAAAGTAAATTATTTTATCTACGGTGAGCTACAGCTCATAATTTTTTTTTACAGCTAAAATTCTTCAGAAAATCTATAAAATTTACAAGAGGAAGAGATCAGATTATGTGCTTAGAAGATGGATGGTTCTGGCTTAAAGCTAAACTAATGTAAGCTGAAACTTTGGTTCTGCCCATGTTCAGTTCTGTGCAATGGCTTTTTTGACTACATAAAAAACCCCTTCTTATACCCTACGGGGCATCATTTCAAAAAAATTGCATTGCTTATAGAAATACAATAATGGGATGAGTTTAGGACTAAGAGCCACCTGGAGGGTAAATATGTTTCATTTTTGTACTTTTTTTTTTTTATTTAAGCAGCGAAAAAGAGCAGAACATGCACACAAAGGGAAAAGGTTGTTATTATCTATTGTTCAGCTGTGCTGACTGAAAGGGGGAAAAAAAATCTTAGAGCAGTGAGTAAAATGCCTGTTTCTTGCAGAAGCAGCAAGAGGAAAGTCGTGGTGTCATTTAACTACTTGAGGAAGTACTGGAGGGGGAACTGCCTGTTCCTCTCCCAGGGATGTCACCGGTGCAGCTGGGCCCCAGCACTCCCCAGTGAAGGCATCCAGGTGGAGAACACAGCTCGAGCAGGACAGTGTCACAATCATCCCCTGAAATGCCAACCCTCTGCTGCTGCTGCCAAGCCCTGAATCACTTCAGGGCCACCAAACCCATCTGGGGTGTGGGAAGTTTGGCCGCTTCTAAATTGGTGCTGAATTATAAATTCTAAGCTAAACCATGCAAATTTGAAATATTTACCCGTTAATTCTAATCCAAGGCAAGGATTGCCTATCTTTAGAAATAAAAAATATTCTAAGGGAATTATAAATAAGTGCAGTCTAATAAAATTTTGTTGTTTACTTTCTCATATTTTTAAAGCTTCATTTGCTCACATGACTGAACACTTACCTGGTGTTTTCAGAGCAGTAGTTAATATAATTTCCAATCTCTTTCCCAAGCTAATTTGGGTCCGTGGCTGATGAACACAATGTTCTTGCTGCTTCTTTTTCCCTCCTGTGTATTCCTGTGCTTGTTTCATCTTCCTTCTCTCTCTCTCTCTAGCTGACACAATTCTTTATTCCTCATTTTGTAAATCATGTGTTTGTCACGAACAGCAGTTGTATTTGCTATACAAAACCATGTAAATAAAAAACACAACAGTTAACTAAAAATAAAAGGCAATTCAAAGACTGAACCTATTTTTTTTCTAATTAAAAAAAAAAAAACAAACGGGAATTAGGTACAGTTGGCACAGTGATCCAAACAGTGAAGTTTTCAGTAAGAGTTTCAGTTTGTTTTGGAAGGTGACACTGACAACCCCTGTGAGAGCTCTGAGGTGGAGGTGAGAGAAGCAGCTTGGTCTCAGGATGTCAAAATAAAATGGAAGTGAGGAGATATTTGAGGTACTAAAGGTCTTTGATGAAGGATTTTGCAGACTAATGGTAACTCGTGCAGGGAACTCTGGATGGGCAGAGGACTGGTGACTCTGTCCAGGTGAGAATTTGGGATTGCTAAATTCTAAATTGCAGGACATTGCTCTTGATGGAAAGAGTGATGAAGGAGTTTGGTAAACTGAGAGACGAGGAGTTCCACCTCAGCATGAGGAAGAATTTTCCACGAGGGTGGCAGAGGACGGGAACAGTTTCCGGGGGAGAGCGTGGAGTCTCCAGAGTCATTCCAAACCCACCTGGATGCCTTCCCGTGTCACTGCAACAGGTGACCCTGGTTGCACTGGATGGTCTCCAGAGGTCCCTTCCAACCCTAAATATTCTGTGATTCTGGATTCTGTGGGGAGAGAAAAAAAAAAAAAAANAAAAAAAAAAAAAAAAAAAATAGTGCAGGCACAAGTTTGTGCCTGAAGTGCTGGTTTGTGTCAACCCTCTTGATGTTTTCATGGCTGGACCACATTGACCAACACACTGAGGACAGAAACCTGCTGGTTTATCCAGAGAGCGGAGGCACTGTGGGGACATTGTGTGGAGACAGTGGGGACACTGTGGGGACATGGCAGGGAGACACTGGGGACACTGCGAGGATACTGTGGGGACACAACGGGAACACGGCGGAGATACGGTGTAGATGCTTTAGGGGAAACGGTGGGGACACTGTGGGGGATACAGGGGAGACACGGCAGGAACAATGCGGGACACAGTGGGGATGCTGTGGGGACACTGTGGGGGAAACAGCAAGGACATGGCAGGGTGTTTGTGGGCACACCGTGAGGAGACTGTGAGGATCCAGCCGGGACACTGTGGGGACAAAGTGGGGAGACATCGGGAAGACACTGTGGGGACGGTATAGGGGCACTGTGGAGAGACGGTGGGGACACTGTGGGGGCACGGCAGGGAGACAGCGGGGACACTGTGGGCACACTGTAGGGGCATTGCAGGGACACTGCGGGGACACCCGGCGGGGACACTGTGGGCTCACTCCGGACGCCCGGCACGCTCCGTTCCGGCCCGGTCCCGCCGCCCCCCTCGGGCTCCCTGAGGCTCCCTCAGCCTCCCGCCCTCGGCTGCGCGCGCAGCGTCGCTCCCGCCGCGCGGGCTGCCGGGAGGGCCGAGCGGCTGTGGTTAATGTCCGCCATGTTTGCCATGGCGCAGGGAGTGGACCGAGTGAGCCCGGCGCGGATCTAGGGCTGCGGGGCGTGCGCTGCGGGCTACGGGCGGCCCCGCCGGGAGCTGCGCCGGGGCGGCGGGACCCTCCATGGTGGCGCGGGCGCGGCGCGGGAGCGGCTGGGAGGCGGCGGCGAGGCCG
>VZTR01026764.1:24503-42010 GCA_013400775.1 Chaetops frenatus | reverse complement strand
CGGGCCCTGCCGCCGTCCGCCATCTTCTGCTGCGCGTCCCGGCCGCGGGTGAGCGGGGGTGGGGGCTCGGCGTGAGGGCGGCGGGACTGGCCGGGCCGGCGGCAGCGCCGAGCGGAGCAGGGTGTCGGAGCGTCCGAGCGCCGTGTCAGAGCGGCGGAGCGGAGCGCCGGCCCGGCGGAGCGGGGCGGGCTGCCGGATAGGATCCGGCTGCCGGAGCGGCTCGGGGTGTCAGAGCTGTGGAGCGTGCTCGGGGTGTCACTTCGGGGTGTCCCTTCGGGGTGCCGGAGCTAGCTCGGGATGTCCGAGCGGCACATTGGCTTGGGGTGCCGGTCGCCGTGCCGGAGCGCCGGAGCGCAGTGTCGGAGCCGGGGTGCCGGAGCGGCGGCTCGGGGATGCCGGAGCGGGCTCGGGCTGTGCCGGTGCGGGGTGCTCGGGGGTGCCGGAGCGGCTGGGGATGCCAGGGTGCTGCAGCGGGCTCCGGATGCCGGCCCGGTGGAGCGGCTCGGGGTGCTCGGCGGGTTGTGGACTAAAGCTGATACTACTCCTGCCAACCCTGTTGTGAGTGGCTGTCAAGTCGCTCGGGCTGGAGCTGGGGAGGTGGTGGCGGCGTGAAAGTGCTGGATGCAGCGTGCTGTGCTGTGCCACTCCACAGGGAACGAGCGGGTCCGGGCCAGCTTCTCGCTTTCCGAGGGACAGCGGGAGCGGGATGCGCTGTCCCTCTGCTCCGGCCGGCTGTCCCTGAGCCCGGCGGCAGCTCCGTGTCGCGGCGTGAGGTGCTGTCAGTCCCTGCGCTTGGTACAGACACCGTGCACGTGTGGGGCTGAGGGGACAGCCCTGCACACTCACACACACACCGTGTACCTGCGGGGCTGAGGGGACAGCCCTGCACACTCACACACACACCGTGTACCTGCGGGGCTGAGGGGACAGCCCTGCACACTCACACACACACCGTGTACCTGCGGGGCTGAGGGGACAGCCCTGCACACTCACACACACACCGTGTACCTGCGGGGCTGAGGGGACAGCCCTGCACACTCACACACACACCGTGTACCTGCGGGGCTGAGGGGACAGCCCTGCACACTCACACACACACCGTGTACCTGCGGGGCTGAGGGGACAGCCCTGCACACTCACACACACACCGTGTACCTGCGGGGCTGAGGGGACAGCCCTGCACACTCACACACACACCGTGTACTTGTGGGGCTGAGGGGACACACAGCAGCTTTGGTGTGTCCAAACAGAGCAGTGTCTCTGTTCCTGCAGCCACCCCCGGTGCTGCTCGCAGTTATTTAACACCGATGGTTTGTGCTGCTGCTTGGCGTGCATCGCGTGGCAGAGGCGTCAGCTGTGGACGCGTCGCATGAAGCGTTGGAGCTTTAATGTTATTTCCAAATCAACCAGCCTGTGTTCAGCGTGGACATGTGATGTATGTTCTACTCGTAGGGCTAAAGGGTGAAAAAAGCTTTTGTCCGCTGAGATAAATACAAGTTCCTGGTGTTTTTTTTGGTGAGCAGTAGGACAGCTTTGAAAACGCTTGCCCGCAGTTCCTGGTGTCCTCCGAACGCAGTGCTTTGTCTTGCTGATATTCAAACACTTTTCCGTAAGAGTAAGGTTTATTTTGTGCTCCTGGGAGTTGTGTAAGCTCAGACAGAGGCTGTCGCCTGATGTGTCTGTACTTGCAGAGCTGATAGTAAATGCACCCTCCAGAATTTCCTCAATGAATCCGTGTCTCCGCCTCAGCCAAACCTCTGTGCCTGTGGATTGGCTTTTCCGAGGTTACAGCTGTCAGAGGAAGCTCCGTGCTTTCCTCGTTGCTTTTTCTCACCTGACTGTTGGTGTTAAAAGGAATCTTCTGTTTTACCATGCTGAGGTCTTATTTTTTCATTTACCTATATATAATACACTGTTACCAAAACTTCAGTAATTCGCCAAGAGTAACTCTGCTGGAATCTGGGTTTGTAGTTAAAAGGAACAACACTGGGGTACTAATGAAGCAATATTGAAGACTAATTTGGTTTTCTCAGCCTTGAAAATCTATCTTGCAGTGCTGTGTTTGCATTTAATATTGAAATTAATTCTTAAAATTAGCTGTTATTTTGATAAATTGTCTTTAAAATAAAGTTGTTAATGGAAAATTGCTGTAAGAGTTCAAGCAAACAAGCTGCTTATGGGCTCCTTAAATGATTGAGAAGATTAGATTTATACTTCAATAAAACTACTTTAGTGTTGTCCTAAGAAGTTGTTTTTCCGTGAGAGTGAGGTTTGTTTTCTCTGCCCTGACATGTGGCTCTGTTTGATGTATTATGTAATAGTCTCAAAATGAAATGACTGAAGCAATATATAAACATAGTGCAAGATGCATCAGCCAGGCAAGATTATAAACTGCTATTCTTAGGTTTATAAACTGCTATTCTTAGGTTATTCAGATTATTGCCATGTGGTGATGGTTTCATTCATGGCTTGTCCTTTTCCTAGTGTTACATAGATAATTCTTTAATGCCCTTTTTTTTTTTTAATGATAGGAGAGCCCTTCTAGGAATGGCTCTTGTGGATGACAGTAGTTAAATATTTGAGAAATGGCTAAACAGCTTTAATTCCAGCAAATACTGCTGTGATCGGTCTGATGTATTTTGAAAGGGACTTTTTGGAGGGAGAGCAAAACCTCTGCACACTCATTTCTGCCATCTCAATTTCTGGAGTGTCTCAAAGCCTTTTTTCCCGGGTGAAAGTTGTTTGAAGCCTCAGGGTGGCTGCTGTTTTCCATTTGCTGTTCAGAGCCACAAACCTCGTGTTCCTGTGGCCCCAGGACACCGCTCTCCTCCCAGTGCCACCCTCTGGGAAGCCTTGGTGGCACCAGAAAGGTCTGGTAGCACAGCGTGTCATGGGGTCAGACAGCACCTTCCGGGATATATCCCACTGGAAATCATCATTATTTACACATGTGCAGGATTGGAATCGCTTGAGTGACATGTCTGCCCTGTTCTGTACAACCCAGCCTCGCTGGTGCAGGCATGTGGTTTAATTAGTTGGTGATTGATCTTTTGTACATACACAAGTGCAGATTTTGGTCCATTTATTCTTGATGAATATTCTGGAACTGTTTCTGTATGAGTATCTCAGAGATTTATATCCACTCTCAGCGTTTCACAAATCAGCAGCTCATTTCTCTCACTTGGAGATTCCAGCTGTGAAAGAATTAGGTTTCTCTTCTGTAACGTATTTATGTTACAAATGTTTATAATTTACTCTAAATTAAACCTGAGGAAGAAAATTGTGTGGGTTGTTTTTAAACTCACGTGAGAGAGAGATTGCAGTTAAGCAGAAGCAGGAAGGTGTCCTTTTGGGAGTGCAGGGACGGTTGGTTGGTTTTTTTTTTTTTTTTTTTCTGATGAGTAAGACTTGTATTTCCTAATGCTAATGAATTGTTTTGACTGGAAAGGGAGAAAGTTGCAGAATAGATAAGCCCTGGTTTTGTTTCTTATCACATAACTGTGTTTTTATTTGAATACCTGTTACTGGAGATTGCCGAGTTGCACATTGCAAGGTGAAATCCCGCTTAGTAATGAGGCACATTCACACGGAACGCTCTGGGAAGTGAATTTACCTGAGGTGTGAGGAAGCTGAAAATGTGGTGGTAATGGGTGATCCCGGGATTGCTTGGTCAGAGCTATCTGAGCCTTCATCTCAATCGTTGTTTGAACATCCGTTCATTTGCACTTCAGCTTGGCATGGCATCACAGGGCTGAGGTTAGAGAGGAAAAGTGTAGGAATGGCAACTTAAGGACGTGGTTTGACGCTGCAGAAATGCTGACACCGTACCCGTGGGAAGGGGCTTTCCTTCCCAGCCCTTCAGGGATCATCTCGGGATGAGCTTTCTCTGATCATTAAATACAACGTTCGGTTCTGATTATTTTGACTGGAAGTAGCTGAGTGTTTTTTCTTGCTTAGTTCATTCAGTTTCTGTTGTAACACTGGAGCTTGAAGTGCTCATCATTCGGCTTTGAGGTGTCCTGGAGCTGGTGATGCTCCTGGAACAGCATTTTCATTCTCCTTTCAAAACAGGAAGCTTTTAGCTTAGCACAAGTCCTGGTTTTTCTGTTAAACTGTATCAGCAAAAATATCCATAATGAATATTTTCTTCTGATACAGGGAACTGGGAGAGTATCAAATGTATGAGGATTTAGTTCAGCTGCTGGTCAGAAGTACCTACCTGGTACTGTCTGATGCACTCACGTCTGGGTTTAAAAACAGAAATACACATAGTTGGTTTTCCACATGAACCTGCCCTTAACTGCATGTTTGTGTGTGGGCTGTGCATTCATAACCTGTGGTTGAACCCTCAAAGTTCCTTACAAATGAGAGCTTTTGTAGAACAAAAAAGCCCGGACAGCAGTGAGTAAAACAGCAGGTCAACAGAGGATAACTTCAGCTTCAACCATGCAAATACTCTGTAAAACAGAAATCCCTCAGAAAGACTGCATGGGAATCCATGTGAGAAACTCCACGGATTCTATTTGCATGCAAAACCAAGTGAAATCAAGACAGCACACTTTGCTTAGGAAAAGAATTGGGTTTGTTTAACTAAAATAAACTGGGTTATCTGCTGGGGAAATACAGTTCCCAGTAAGTTACTCCTCAGTTGGAGTTAAGCACCTGTATTTATTTACTTACTTGGGGAGTATTTGGAGACTGCTGAGATTACTGAGGTATGTTTCGCATTAGGAAGCAAAATGCTGGGTTGTGATTTTTTTTTTTATTCACAGAATTTTGAACTTCAGTTTTGTTTGAGATCTCTCCCTGCCTGAGCTCCTGTACTTTTCTCCCTCCCTGCGAGTCCCATCACCGTGTGCAGTGACGTTCCTCCCAAGTGCACATTTCAATCCCATTTCCCAGCCATTATTTCAGTTTCAGGCTCTGATCCTTTATCCTTGCTGTGCTGTCACCTGCAGAATCTCCGGTCCCTGTTTAATGTCCCGTTTGATAGCGGTGAATCAGAATTAACCCCGAGCAGCGGAGCACTGGGGAGTTGTTAAACTGAGGAGCTTCGGGTTTAATTTGTCGTGGCTGAAGTTAAACACGACCAAGATTTGCTCTTAAGTCTCCACCTCCCGAGCAGTTTATTAGGGCTTATCACATTAACAGCTATCAGCAAACCTGTCACAAGTGCTTGGGATATCAGCTTAGCCCGGAACAAATGTCATTGATCTCTGAGTGTGCTTTTAAGATAGAGCTGAGCCAGGGTAGCCGACCTGCAGGCAAAAGGGACGTTCTGCTTTTTGGGGTCTTGATAAAGGGTGGTGACAGCCACCGTGGGACAGCGGATCGTCCTTCCTTTCACCGGGATAGAGATGCGAATGGAGCAGCGGCGTTATCCCGAGGTTAGATGGGTTCGGCCCTATCTTCCAGCGCCCTGGTAATTTAGATAAAGCTGCATTTTTGCTGCAGGCCAGAGGCTGCGCGGGGTCAGCGAGCAGGGCTGGGAGAGCTGCCCGGGCCCGTTTGGGTGCCCGTGTCCCCGGAGCACAATGGGAGCTGTTAATTGAGTCACACCTCGGGTCATTATGCAGGAACTTTCCCTGGTGGGAAGGCTTTCTCGGCAGGAGGTGTAATTCCATGACAAAAGCTTAGGAGAGCACTTGGGAATCTGCCTGGCTGAGCTGAATGGCTCAGCTCCGGGACGTCTCAAATGTAGGGAGCAGTCTTTCCTTTTCCTTCAATTTAAGGAAACCTTGGAAAGAAATACCTCGGGCTTCCTTGGATTTACAGAGTGCCAGATTTCACAGTGCTCCTGCTTGGCAGAACTGAGCAGGAAGCAGCTTGGTACAATTTCTGTTTTGACTGAAACCACAGTTGAAATGTCCTGTTAGAATAATTCGGATCAACAGACATTAAATCTGCTTATAATGACCTCTGGTTGTAATTATTTTTCATAAGAAAGATCATTTTGACTGGTGTTTGCTAGATGCTCGGAAGGTTATTTGTAATTTATTTTGCCAGCAAGGATAATAAACAATGCCTTGTTTATGCCGTAGCATATTTATCATTCTAACAGTTCAGCTTTTGGAAAGGTAAATAACTCATTTAATATTTACATAAACCTTGGGTGTCCTAAAAGCCTGTGGTGGTGAAGATCAATTGTAGAACTGAAGTTTCAATAACAAGTAGAGAAGAATGGAACTAGAACTGAATTCCTGTATATAAAAAGGTGTAAGAAGTAGGAAAAATAATTCTGTGAGACTTAAAGTTTTATCAGTGTAGACTGTCATAACTTTGAAAGTAATGTTCACTAGTTCCAAATCAAAGAAATAAAGTATTTGAGAATATGCTATTTAAAAGTTTTGATTTTTAATCAATTTTGCAAATTCCTACTTGTTAATGTATAATAATGACAGTGTAGTGGGACTGAAGGTGTTGGATTAAAATACTCTCCCTGTCCATGGCAGGTGAAGTGCAGCAAATAGAAGAGAGCAGAAATTTGCAGCAAAAAAAATCTGAGTTCTTAATTTCTCTGATTTCCTTGGTGCAATTCTAATTGTGATTAATACATTTACACCTGTGATCTCTCAAGTTTGGGTGCTTAGCACCTCCCCATTGGCAGAATTGTTCTCTGTAAGATGTTTTTGTGTAATCTTCAGTTGAAGATTTGCTCAGCTTCACTTGTGAGACTCTTCCCAGTCAGGGAGATGCCATTTTTCCATATCAGTAAACTCCTCTCTGCTCCTGTCCCCTGGGACACACAAAGTGGTTCAGCCACGGATCAGTTCTCAGCCAGCATAAACACTTCCTCCCCCCTTTCTGTGCTTGTTTTCTGCTGTTTACATTGGAATTTGTAATTTGTTTTTCTCAGCTTTGTGCCGTTTCTCTGGCTGCAGCTCACACTTGGTGTATCTTAGACCAGTCTGTGTTGCATAACAAAAACTGTTTCTACTTTGAAGCATCCCGGTGATGTCGGATTCCCTGTGCCAGACTTGGATGTAAGCAAAACACTCTGTCTGCAGTGGTATCCAGAGACTGGATAATTAAGGGAGATACCAATACTACAGCAAGTTGAAAAAATAATAATACATATTTTTGAAGCATCCCGGTGATATCGGATTCCCTGTGCCAGACTTGGATGTAAGCAAAACACTCTGTCTGCAGTGGTATCCAGAGACTGGATAATTAAGGAAGACACTGATACTACAGCAAGTTGAAAAACCAATAATATACATTTCTTGAGTTAAAGGTTTCTTGAGTTTAAAATGGATTTTTGTAGTTAATTTTTAATAATTTTGATTCCTATCAATTACTGTACGTGTGTTTTAATTTCTGTAATCTTTTCCTAAGTTGTCCAAACTGTAGAACCAATCTCTGGCATGGTTTTTTATTATAACGTGTGGGATTTCTGTGTGGTTCATCAGGTCTGCAGCACTCCAGGTAGCAAAAAAAAAAACAACCAAATTCCCTCCTGTAGGTGTGTGTGCAACTCAGTTAAATAAAAACTCTGGATGTGAATCCTGGGGTGAAAATGTTCCCCAGAGGCTGAGGTTAAATGCAGAGTGCAGCAGGAGGGGGAGAGGTGCTGGGATCTGCTGGCAGCTCTCGCTGCTGGTGCCCGTCCCTCCTCCCTGCTGCAAGGAGCACTTCTGTGACTCACGGTCACAGGGACGTGTCAGTGCCAAACAGAATTTGGGTTCCGTGGAAAATACTGGATTTAATAAAGGGCAGAGCTTGTCGTTGGGGAATCTCAGCCGTTAAAAATGCATCGTGGGCTTCATGACATGATAAAATGAGAATATTTCTATATGCCAGTGCAGACCTTGCCATCCTGCTTTGGCTGGGATAATCAGGGTTCCTAATGGAATCATTTTGTTACCTTGTGAGTGATACCAGTGTGTCCCAAGGAGCTCTTTGGACTGAGTGTTACATTCTTTGTAACAATTGTCTCATAACGCTTTTTTTTGGGCAAAAAAAATCCCACTCTTCATCAAACAGATACCTCATCTAGTACCAGAAGCGGCTTTTCCAGAAGGATTTTTTTAAAGAATTCAGTTAATTGTTACAACAGTAATTTTATTTTTAATAATTAGTTTATATTCATGTTTTGGTGGACTAAGAACTTTTGTAAATAATTGTAGCTTTAAAATACAGAGTTTTAGTTGCTGTGGGGTGTTTGACATTTCATAGACAGTGACAGTTGTGAGTCCATATGTTCATAAATAGTGAATAATCATTATTTATAGGGATGAGAGATTGCTCATGTTCTCAGACATTGCTGCTGTCCCACTTGGGGTGATATTTGGGATATCTCACAGTTGTTTCATGTCCAATTTGACACAAGATGGTTGAAATTGCATAGCTTCCTTTTTCTAAATTAAAGTTATTTAGAGAAATTTGTACCAATTTTTTTTTTCTGTTGGGTGCTGCAGAAAGAAACACGAAAGTGGATCTGTGCTCATCTCAGTGTCCCTGTCCCTTTATCAGGGTCTGTGGGCTGAGTGCCACTTTTATTTCCTAAAGTGCTTCACTTGGCTTTGGGCTGACTGCCAGAGGGGCAAGGAAGGTGTTCCTGGGCATTGCTTTGGTCTAAACTGGATTTTTTTCTCATTTAGATTCACATCTCTCCTCTGGAGACATCTTTACCTGGGCAGGAGGTGTCACCCAGGGCTGCTGAGGTGTCACCCAGGGCTGCTGGGCTCGGGAGTGTTGGGGGCCCTTCCTTGGCTTGATCCAACAGCAGCATTCCAGAGACACCTTCAGGTGATGGGCTGGAATCCCATTTTTTGGGAATTTGGATGTAAAGTAGTCCTGCCATGGCTTGGTTTTGTTGCTGCTTCTCTGTGGGAAGTTCCAGTTGTTTAACAGCTGGGAAAGGGAAGAAAGTGATGGAAAAGTCAGTGAATTCCAGACTGGTTTGGGTTGGAAGGGACCTTAAAGCCCATCCAGTGCCACCCCCTGCCATGGGCAGGGACACCTCCCACTGTCCCAGGCTGCTCCAAGCCCCTTCCAGCCCGGCCTTGGGCACTTCCAGGGATCCAGGGGCAGCCCCAGCTTCTCTGGGCACCTTCACCAGGGCCTCCCCACCCTCACAGGGAAGGATTTCCCCCATTGCAGGGATTTCTGTGGATTTTTAGGATGGAACAGCCCAATTTGATTGACTTTCCCCTTCCTCCCCTCACTGTGTCAGTAAGAACGTTGACCTTTAGGACATTTTTTTGGCCTGTAGTCATAATTCAGCAGTCTGGAAGGCAAGTGTGGGGCAGGTGGTTCTTGTGATTTTTTTTTTTTTTAAGAAAGGGTGGGGGTATCATGTTGGAAAAACGATACAGCCAAAAGTGAAACTGAGAAGTGGTTCCATGAGCCCTTTCCACTTGTGTTTCTGCTGTTTCTTGTGGGTTTTCTCCAGCTTCCTTCCACTGAGTGTTGGAAAATCCTTAGGGAAACTGAGAGGAATTTGTCCTTGAAAGCCTTGGTTTGGATGCATTGGTTTCCACTCAATATTTGGATTTTCATGTTTTTCCCAGTGCCCTTCATTAATCCAATGTTTTAAAGGGACACCCTGTGCAAGACAAAACACCTCTGATTCCTGACTATTTAAATCTTTATCAAACCAGTAGAAAAATGTGTATTATCAACTTTGCTAGCCACTGAAATACTTGCTTTTCAAAATAAATTGGGAATGAAGCAATGGGTTTCAGCTCTCAAGGGTGGGAACTGTTGTGGTGCACAGGCTGATTTCCTGCTCTGTGTGTGACTCCTTATTTTCACTTGTCCTCTTTCCATCCCAGAGCAGAGGGAGGGGAAAGAAAGCAAAACAGGTCTGTAGGATTGAAAGGGTTAACTGCAGAACAAAACAAAACCTGGTGCTCGAGTTTACACTTTTGCTCTTGGAAATCTTCTCTAAAAAAAGTGTCTGTGTGCAGAGAGGGAGGAGATGGGGCTGAGGCTTTCCAAGGCTTCTGACCAAATTAGCTTTTTGAGCTTCCTGACACTTTTTTTCTGGAAATGCTGTCAAGAGGTGTTACTCGCTGTGCTTGAGGCTTTGCAAGATGAGTCTGCAATTTCCAACTACAATTCTGTACTTTCAGCTTCTGAATCTCAGTGTTAAAATGTCTTCTTTAAATTTCCTAAATCGACTATAATGTGAAACAAGTGAGATATTTAGATTTCAGTACATTTTCCCTGTTTTCTTTGCTTTAATTCTGTATGTGGTACAGGTAGATTGGAAGGCTGACTGCAGGTTGGCCTAGAAATAGCTTATTTTGAGTAGGAAAAGCTGTTGATAAATTCACTTTTCTGTTCCATCCTACTTGCATGGAGAGCTGTGGGGTTAAAGCTGAGTTTAAGTAGTGAAACAACTTTGTGTTGTAGCTTTGCTTGCATGGTCTAGTTTTAAGCTATGAAGAAGGGAAGAGGTAAATTTAATCCTAAAGCTTTGTCTTCTGTCTCCAATATGGAACTGCTCACTGGAGTTGGATATTTAAGATGAACTTTTCAGTGTGAAGATGGTGTTCAGCTCTGAGCATCTCCAGCCATGCTCAACTAAAAAACTTGCAGTTATATAAAGTACAATAAACTTTGTTTCTCAGAGATTACTTGGGGTGGCAACAGGGAATTTTAAGGAAAACCCCAACTGCTCTGTAGGGTCCAAGTGCTCTGGTTCATGGGATAAAAGGGAAAAGGTGCAGTGAGGGCATCCCTGCTCATGGCAGGGGTCTGGAGTGAGATGATTTCAACCCAGACTATTCAGTGATTCCATGATATTGGGGAAAAATAGGTAAAAAGTACCATTCAGTATTGATCACTGTTTCCCTTAAAGCTTAAGAAAAATAACTTCAGGATAATAGGACCAGTACCTGTTGATTTATTGCTATTGTTGGACTCTACTTTGTATAGTGAAGAAACTCCCAGACAGCGAGTTGAGGGAGAAGGTGGAATCTGTGGTGTTTCAGGGATGGAGGGAATGGCAATGAGGGTACCTTGCTCTCAGCTGGACTTTGAGCCTGGCTCTGAATGTCTGCAACCAAAGCTCAGTATTTTTAGGTACGAGGATTGCAGGAATTTTAGGGTTTTTTCCCTTCTGAGGAGAACCTGAAGGAAGGATTGCAGTGTCTCAGGAGAGGTTCAGAGAACAGTTCTGGTTTAATGTGTAAATGTACCAGGATTGCAGGAATTTTAGGGTTTTTTCCCTTCTGAGGAGAACCTGAAGGAAGGATTGCAGTGTCTCAGGAGAGGTTCAGAGAACAGTTCTGGTTTAATGTGTAAATGTACCAGGATTGCAGGAATTTTAGGGTTTTTTCCCTTCTGAGGAGAACCTGAAGGAAGGATTGCAGTGTCTCAGGAGAGGTTCAGAGAACAGTTCTGGTTTAATGTGTAAATGTACCAGGATTGCAGGAATTTTAGGGTTTTTTCCCTCCTGAGGAGAACTGTAAGGAGGGATTGCAGTGTCTCAGGAGGGGTTCAGAGAACAGTTCTGATTTAATGTGTAAATGTGCTCAGGCAGCAGAGTTACACACACACCAAACATTTACATCTTTCTAATGCTGTTAGTGGAAGAAATAGCCCAGTCTAAGCTGTGTTTGTTTGAAATTTTATAGTCATCCTGGAGAGAAAGGTCTGGATGTGCTTTTTAAGGAATTAATAGGTAATCACTCTTTGTCAGGGGCTCCTTTTAATTCCCATGGCAGCACGTTCTGTTTGCTGTCATCACTGGTTCTCTGATGCTCCATTATTTTGTGTAAGACCTTTGGATCTGCCCTACTGCAGAACAAAGTGTGAGCTTAAAATAATGTTTGTGTCTTTCAGAACCATCAGAAAAAAGTGAAAACCAGACCAAAAGTTGTGTTGGTATACCAGGTAGTAAATCTATCTGTAAAAACCCTTTTGGAGGTTTAATAAATCCATTTAATTAGCCCAGCTTTCATATAAAAGTCTATAGAGTTTGTTTAAACAGAATTGTTTCAGGAGTTAAAGTTTAAATTTCCCTGTACTTGATGCTCAGCAGAAAGATTTGAAGTTTTCCCCCCTAATTTTAAAATTTACATAGCTTATCTATCTATTTTGGAGCTCTGCTATTTGAGGAGTGACAGCAGCACTGCTGAAAGCTGAAATCTCTGTTTGAAAGCTGTGTTATGCTTGAAGGCTTTTTATAGTGAAATGAGTACTAACACCTATTGTCAGCCTTCCCGGGGAACTGTGTGTGTGCTTACTACAGTGTTCCAACAGCTGAGAATCTGAATTACTCATCTGAATTAGCCTTTAATGGGCTGCAGAGGAAAAGGTGAGTTTTGGACAGCTCAAGCCCTTCCTTGCAGCAGTTCTGTGCTGTGGACTGTTGGTACACAGCTCCAGGGACAGCAGTTAAAAGCAGCTCAGTAATGAAACCATTTTTGTGTAGTTGAATTACTCAGCACTGCCAAGCTCTCCAAGACACGTTTTAATGGTGGAGTGACAGATTTACTCAGTGTGGAGTAACTCAGGCAGATCACAGCAGCTATTGGATTGCATGCTTGTCTTAATTCTAATAGCACTCACTTGGGAGCCTGATTGATTTAATGTTGCTTCATCTGCTGCAGGAGATTCCCAAAGCTGCTCTGATTTTGCAGAAATTGCATTATTTGCCTTTCTGGAAATCTTAACATTTAAAAGGGGATAATTTATTAAATATCATTTACATATTTTAAAAGGCTTTTCGTTCATGCCCCTTTTTTAAAATACCACTCTGTAGAATGAAAGAGGAAGAACTCTTGTTCTTGAGAGAATTTCCAAGTGGGTAGCAGAGTGTGTGAGTGCCAGACTGCTGGGAGTGCCAGGCTGCTCTGCCAGCCAGGCACTGGAATGCTGGCACATTCCCATTCCTGGTGTTGATCCTGGCCTCTTGGGAGTGCTCACCGTGGGGAGGGGCACTCTAGAAAGCCAAAGGAGGAACACAGAGCAGCACACCCTTTTTGTGTGTGTGTGTGTGTTTTCCCTGCTCAAACAAGTGCTTTTCCCAGCAGTCAAATATGTGGGAATGGCTGGAGAAAAAGCTGCAGCCCCTGGAACAGGCAGTCAGATCCCATGGATCTGTGACAGAGCTGAGCTTGGATTTGCAGTTGATATTCTGCTCACCCTCCCTCCCCTCAGATCTGGGAGGCTTTGGGGAAGAACAGTAAGAGCAGAATGAAACCTTCTCTCCTGGTTCCCAGTTCATCTGCTGGGAGACTGCACTTTGCTTGGTTTATATTGGATTTGGAGAACTTGGCACTTCACTTTTCCCAAGGGCTGTGTGGATCTGAGATCCTGTGCTGGTGAGGAATGTCACTGCACTGGACACACGGAAAGCAGCACAGCCTTGCTGTCTCAGCCTGAGACATTTTTAGTGGTTTAAATTTTAGCTTGAGAAGTCTTCTAAGAGATAAGTTAGAGCTTAGCTCTGACTTGAAACAGTAGATGGTTGTCACCAAGATATCTAATAAATTAACTAATAAAATTATGTGGGAAAAAAAATCTTTCTGAACTGCTATGTTTATTGTTTCTCCAGAAGTGATTCTGTGGAATTTGTGACTTCTGTCCCATAAGAATAAAATGAAGTGATACCTGCTTGGGGAGTCCCTGCTTTTCAGGTGTTATTCTCTGAGAACTCTTCTTCCTGTTGCTCTTGACTTACTGAACTTCTAAAAGCAGCCAGTAAGGATTGCTGGGTAGACAGGAATGATGAAATTTGCTATTCTTTTGACTTTAAAGGCCTGATCTTGCATATATTTTCTCTCTGACAGGTTTGGGTGGGTTTGCCTTTCCCCAGCTCCAATTTTCTTCTGAGGTTATTTTGTAAAGTCTGAAAGTTTGTCTTTTTCCCAGTCTGGTGGAAAGTGTGGGCTGTGTTTGAACAAAGGGTTCTCTTCATCTGTTTGTAGTTCATTCACTACAGCTCCAAGATTCCCATCAGTTAGGAACCCATGGAACACTAAAAGCTGGAGAACACATCCTGGGAACAAACATCCTGCTGGCCTCTAAAAGCCAGCAAGGCCTCCACTCTGTTCCCCTATAGGAAAACAGTGGGAGAAAAGGCTGATTGTCCTTATCTGCACTTTATACACTGATACCTAAATCAACTCTCCCATTTTCCCCTTGCAGGAACATCATTTGCAACGGGCTATCTCAGCACAGCAAGTTTTCAGAGAAAAGAAGGAGAGCATGGTTATCCCAGTCCCTGAAGCAGAGAGCAATGTCAACTACTACAATCGTTTGTATAAAGGAGAGTTCAAGCAGCCAAAGCAGTTCATTCACATCCAACGTAAGTTCAAACCATTGGGGTTGTGGTGTCTGTTCATCCCCTCCTTATTTAACCTGAGTAACCTTTGTCTTGAGATCAGAGTTGCTGCAGTGGTCAGAAAGTGGGAGAACTCAGAAATCCATTTATAGATGTAAATTCCAGTGTTTTCTCAAGTTCTGGAAGGATTGAAGGTTGGATGTGGGTGTTTTGCTGCTGGGTTTGTTTCTGGCTCTGTGCTGATGCTCTGTCCATGTGCAGCAGCTGCTGAGCCTCATCCTGGCTCTTGGGCTTCCAATATTCTTGATCCAGCCTCTCTTCTTGTGTTTTTTTCCCTTCCTAGTCCTGAGAAGGAATAACTGAACCCACCTGGCTGCCTCCTGGTTGGTTATACTGATGTAGAGAGCAGGAGAGAGGTTGTCTTGCTCCTCTGTTAACTCCAGAGTTCTCTATAAGTGCAGATCCATAAACCAGAAGAGTTTTTGTAATGAAATCAGCCTTTGTCCTGCTGCTCATAAGAGAGCTGTGCTGCCACTGGAGCTCGGGCTGTTCTGGGTAACAGTCCCTTTTCTCTGAGTTTGGCTAAAACTGAAGAATTCCATTTCAGCAGGGAACTCTTGAGTTTATTTTATAGATAAAATGAAGTATTCTGCATGAGCTTAGCTTATGTCTTACAAGATCTCATCAATTTAAACTTGTGGGCTCTGGATTAATTTTCCCACTTCTTTTGGTCGATGTTCAGTTGACAAGTGACAACTCTTAGCGTTCAGTTGTCCCTTGGCACACAGTTCATGTTTGTCCTTTGCAGGATGTGGTTCAGGGGGTTATTTGGTCACTTGGACTCCTCCCAGGAGTTACCTTTGGAGCAAAACCTTGGATTCAATTATTGCATCATTTCTCACCAACGTGGTGAAGTGTCCAGAAAAAGAAGTTTTTCCACTTCTTTACAAAATAGGAGATTTTGGAAATAATGTGCTCAGGGTCCTCTGTGATGCAATAGACACCATAGAGGTGATGGGGAAAAATCAACTGAAAGGAATTGTTTCTCTCCTTAATAAAAGAAACAAACTGCAAGTTTTGTTTGCAGGCTGAATGAACTGAAACCAAGCTGCTGATTGAGGATTGTATTTTATTCTGTTCTTTGTTGGACACTGCCAGAAACACTGTGAATACTGTTAATAAACATGTCTAAAAATGTTAACTATATTATGCCAAAATGTTCTTTGTCTTGCTAAGACTCCCAGTCTTTCTGGACAGAATTACAGAAGGTGTTTGAGCTGAAGATAAATATCAGATACTGCTCCAAAATAATTTTTCCCACATATTCTGGATGGAGTAGGTGTGATACAAGGCAGCTTTATGCTACATAAACTGCTTAGAAATTCTGTTTTAATGCTAAAAGCACAAATAGCAACAATACCCAGTCTGGCCAGGGAAGTTATGTAAACTGATGTAAAATGCCAGGAGGCCACATATAATAATCCAGACTTACTGGTGGGTGTTTCTGGCAAATTATGTTTTGCTGGGATTCTGGTAGGCTAAGATTGTAATATTTTTTACATTCTTTTATTTAGATCAGTGGTTCCAAGCAGAGAAAAGTTAATTTCTTTGTAAAGCCTGGAATTTGTGAATAAGCAAGATTCCAGGTGTTAGTTGGCCTCAGTAGCACCAAGTCAGGTGATGTTGAGCTGAATGTAAAGAAAAAACCTTGACCTATTCTAATTATTCCAGCATGCTTAATAATTTTTCAAGAATATTTATAGCATCAATAACATAGGGATGCATTGTAAGTTCTTGACAATTAGCAAAGAGATTAAATTGGTACACTTGGACCTAGAATTAGAGCCAAGGGGATGGAAGACAGTAAATGTCCCTCACAGAAACAATTAAACAATCTTCATTAAGTGGAGAATGAATTCCAGTCATCCTTAAAAGGAACTTTTTGGCAGAAAGTTTCATTTTTTGGTTGGGTGACCCTCTGTATTTATCAGTTTGCTGCCTTGGCTCAGGCCTGGTGCTGCTGTTGGCACAGGAGGGTGGCAGGGCTGTGGTTTGAGGAAAGGCACTGGAACCACTGGTTTCAGTGGGAGCTTCAAGTGAGTGTGGAACCACAGCCTTCATTTCGTTAGCTCAGTGAAATGAGTTAATTTAGTGAAGTCAAACCCAGTTCAGTGTAACTTCACTGAGAAACAAATTGCATTTGTGTGAGTTGGTACAAACTCGGTTCCTAGGGGAGCTGAGGTCAACAGAAGCAAATCCCTCTGGCAGGTGCTGCTGGGAGTGGCTGGAGTGGCAGAGGATGGGACCTGGGGCCTTGTGTTTGCAGCAGCAGTGAACAAACCTGCAAGTTCTGAACTCTCCTGGAGAAACTTCCCAGGTGGGATCAGTGGGATGTTGTGTTTGCAGCTGCAAACCAGCAAGTTCTGAGCATTCCTGGGGANTTTTTTGGTTGGGTGACCCTCTGTATTTATCAGTTTGCTGCCTTGGCTCAGGCCTGGTGCTGCTGTTGGCACAGGAGGGTGGCAGGGCTGTGGTTTGAGGAAAGGCACTGGAACCACTGGTTTCAGTGGGAGCTTCAAGTGAGTGTGGAACCACAGCCTTCATTTCGTTAGCTCAGTGAAATGAGTTAATTTAGTGAAGTCAAACCCAGTTCAGTGTAACTTCACTGAGAAACAAATTGCATTTGTGTGAGTTGGTACAAACTCGGTTCCTAGGGGAGCTGAGGTCAACAGAAGCAAATCCCTCTGGCAGGTGCTGCTGGGAGTGGCTGGAGTGGCAGAGGATGGGACCTGGGGCCTTGTGTTTGCAGCAGCAGTGAACAAACCTGCAAGTTCTGAACTCTCCTGGAGAAACTTCCCAGGTGGGATCAGTGGGATGTTGTGTTTGCAGCTGCAAACCAGCAAGTTCTGAGCATTCCTGGGGAAACTTTCCCAGTCAGATCACTGGGGTGTTGTATTTGCAGCAGCAGTGACCAAACCAACAAGTTCTGAGCTTTCCTGGAGGAACTTTCCAGGTGGGATCAGTGGGATATTGTGTTTGCAGCTGCAAACCAGCAAGTTCTGAGCATTCCTGGGGAAACTTTCCAGGTGGGATCATTGGGATATTGTGTTTGCAGCTGCAAACCAGCAAGTCCTAAAGCATTCCTGGGGAAACTTCCCAGGTAGGATCAGTGGGATGTTGTGTTTGCACCAGCAATGAGCAAACCAACAAGTCCTAAGCATTCCTGGGGAAACTTCCCAGGTGGGATCAGTGGGATGTTGTGTTTGCA
>VZTR01026764.1:1915-24378 GCA_013400775.1 Chaetops frenatus | reverse complement strand
TTTTTTGGTTGGGTGACCCTCTGTATTTATCAGTTTGCTGCCTTGGCTCAGGCCTGGTGCTGCTGTTGGCACAGGAGGGTGGCAGGGCTGTGGTTTGAGGAAAGGCACTGGAACCACTGGTTTCAGTGGGAGCTTCAAGTGAGTGTGGAACCACAGCCTTCATTTCGTTAGCTCAGTGAAATGAGTTAATTTAGTGAAGTCAAACCCAGTTCAGTGTAACTTCACTGAGAAACAAATTGCATTTGTGTGAGTTGGTACAAACTCGGTTCCTAGGGGAGCTGAGGTCAACAGAAGCAAATCCCTCTGGCAGGTGCTGCTGGGAGTGGCTGGAGTGGCAGAGGATGGGACCTGGGGCCTTGTGTTTGCAGCAGCAGTGAACAAACCTGCAAGTTCTGAACTCTCCTGGAGAAACTTCCCAGGTGGGATCAGTGGGATGTTGTGTTTGCAGCTGCAAACCAGCAAGTTCTGAACTTTCCTGGAGAAACTTCCCAGGTGGGATCAGTGAGGCCTGTCCAGCAGTGCCCCTGTAGAAATGCAGATGTTCTGTAGGAGACAGACTGGATTCATCCTGAGTCAGGTGAATGTCCCAGGATGTAGCAGGAGGTGTCCCTGGGGACTGGAACAGGGGCTGGTTCTCCAGCAGCTCCTGCAGGAGCAGCTCCCCCAGCTGCTCCCCCATGGCAGGGGCAGGCACAGGGAGTGATGGGTGGTTCCACCCACAGCACATAAACACCTGGCTCTTGTGATGCCTTTGGAAGCCAGGGAGCTGCCACACTGCAGACCAGCTCCAGGGTGAAAAATGAGTTTTTCTGGAAAAATTTCAGTTCACCCAGTGCTTGGGGAAAGAAGAAAACTGGTAATTAGGGATGTTGCTGAAAGTGTGTTTTGAGGAGTGGTTAATGAACATCAGGAGAGGAGGACACTTAGCATGGGTGTCCAGAACTGGGACAGCCAGCTTGGGGTTGAGAAACTTGAAAGGAGAAGAGGTAGCCTTGCCTTTCCTGAGGCTCTCACACCTCCCCAGGCTGCTGAGGCCATCCTGTCTGCACTGGAGCAGTGCAATGCAGGTACTGCTCCCATCCCTTCAGTGTCATTAACCTGCACCCCCCATGCAAACCCCCTCTCTTTGAAAGGGAATTCACTGATAAATACAGGTCATGACAAACAGAACATTGCTGATGACAGAAAAGCATGGAAAGTGGGATATGTGACAAGGGCTGCTGCTGTTCTCACAGCAGTGATGGGGGTTTGTTTAAGAAAATGAGGCTGGATTTGTTTGATGTGTAGTGATCCTGGGAAGTACCTGTTGGGTGCCTTTTATCATCTTGAATATTTATCAAAATACTGAGCAGAGAAAAGGAGGGACCCCCTGCTTGCAGCTGAGGTGCACTATGGGGTCACTTCAGGTGCTGCCTTCCCTCTTGGAGACCCATCACTGATACCCACAGTGTGTTCCTGAGGGTGATGGGTGTTTTAAAGTGCTTTTTGGTGGAATGGTTGGGCTTTTTCTTTTTGCTAGTCTTGGTCTCTCCTGATTGCCTCTCACTTGAACCTGTCTGATTTTATTCTGGAAGGTGGAAGATTCAAGACCTTTTAGTGACTCTTCTTTTCCCACTGTGGAAATGAAGGGAAATTTACTGTCATTGCTCACAATTTACAAGTGAACAACATCACATCTTCTCTCTGCTCACTGATATTCTGGCTAGGAAAAACTGGCTGGAAACATTTTGTCCACAGGGAATTATTGAATTATCTACTGACAGGCAATAGGTTGACATCTTTTCTGATGTGAGACCAACATCTGCCTGAGGGCAAACAAGCAGAGCCTTTTGTGGACCTTCAGTGATCTGCTGGAGAGGCAGATCTGATGCTGAAAGCTGCAATTTAAATCTCATACACAGTTAGTTGTTGGAGAACTCTTGGTCACATGCCCAGTGACAGTGTCTTAAATAAACTTGCCATGCAACTTGTATTACTGGATTAATATTGCCAGCAATTCTTGACACATGGTTACAGCCTGTTATTAATTTCTCCTCAAATAAACTGGTACGGTGTGTGGTAGGTCAGAGAACTCTTGTGGCCAAGTGCCGTTGTCACAATTGGTACAGATGGGCTGTGTCTGCTCTGAGAGGTACCAGCTTGAGCTGAAGATGCTGAGGAGCTGCTTTTTAGCACTTCCCAGCTGCATCTGGCTGAGCTTCTGTGCCTGACCAAATAAATAAATAAATACTGGCAGTGGTTTAGCTCATTTCTTGCACTGGATTACAAGGAGTGGTCTTGGGCAAGGCTGAGATGTGGAAGGACACTGCTGACCACCTGCCTGTGGGAGGGAAAATACAGGGATTTGTTTTAAAGATGTGGTTTTGTGGTTTTTTTTGCTCCTGGTCTCCCAAGTTTTTGCATTAAGGTGCTCTCAAAGCACACAGGGCAGCTCAGTAGCAGAGGTTTTTAAATTAGCACTTGGTATAACCACGAGTTAAGAGCATGGAGATAAGATAGTGCTGTTTGTCTATTAAGAGTAGAATATATTTCATCAGACCCATTAACTGCTGTTATTCCAGTGCTGATTGAATTACTGGGAGTGTTGTACCTGGTGTGTCACCCCTTCAGGGTTTTATTAGGTGTACAATTAATGTTTCTATTAACAGTTCTTACTGTCATATGTAATTTACTCATACTTGTAAAATTTTGTTTGCACTGTGTTACCTGAATGAGAACTTCCTTCTGCTTTTAGTAGGACCAGGAACTTTGTCAAGTATGGAAATTAATTTGCACAATTAGTAATAAAGACATGAGCTTTACAAAGAAGTTGAGAACAGTTGGCAGAGCCTGAAGGAATTGTCAGGCTCTACATCCACAACTGAAGTGGTTTTGGAGAAGTAACAATTCCCATAGGATTGGTCTAGGATTTCTACAGTTACATAAAACAAGAAAAAAATTAGTCTATTAAATACTTTAACACTATTTAGGTTTGTTACACTATTTAGAAATGGGCTACAGAAATTATATTGTAACTTCAGTGTAAATGCTTTTTCTCCAAGTCTGGAATTTGGTGGAAAATTACCTTAGTTCTTAATAATCTTACCATGATGCTCTGGAATTATCAAACATCTTTGCTCTTGTTTTGCAAAGATATTTTAAAGTTTCTGTGCCTATCACCCCTTCAGGTCACTTGAAATGAAACTTCTTGTATTCCTTTCCTAGTGGAAGTTGGAGTTAAGCAGCTTCTACCTGCTGTGTGTTACATGGGGAAACTTCTTAGTATTAAGAAAGTGTTCTGGCAGAGAAGTGCTGGTCTGGAATTTTATCTGTCATTTTTGATTTCTGATTGCAGATGCCCATTTCTGTGTGTCCAGAGTGTGGTACTTACCCAGCATTTCAATTTCTTGTGTTCCAGCCTTTAATCTGGACAATGAACAGCCTGATTATGATATGGACTCTGAGGATGAGACCCTCCTGAACAGGCTGAACAGGAAGATGGAAATCAAGCCACTGCAGTTTGAAATAATGGTTGACAGACTTGAAAAAGCCAGTTCTAGTCAGGTATGGTGGGAAGAAATCACTGAGGAGTTTTGCTTTCCTAGGGGGTGGTTCTGGGTGGGTGTTTGGTTTTATTTCCTGCTAACAGGAGAAGTGTGTTTGTGTGTTTCAGTTCTACAGAAATCACATTGCTGTCTCTGTGTCAATATTGGTAATTTCAGATAAAACAGGTGGGGAAGGGGCTTTTGGAGTTGCAGGGGTTGGTTTTGAATTTTAATTCCTGACCACAGTGTGTTATAGAGGACAACTTACAACTTTTTTAACCATTATTGCTATGGAATAAGCTTGTGGTGATCAGTAGGTGTAGAAATGGCTATAAGCATATGAGAATTCAAATTTTGTTCCACTTGTTTCTGCTGGAGATAAACTTTGGTTGGTTTTTTGAGGGTTAGAAGCACAGACAGTGAATTATCCATGTTCCAATGTTAAATCAGACCCTGAGGTGTTGCAGGAGGGCAGTGTCTGCAGAAGGGTCTTACAGCCCAAAATGCCACTCCAAAACTCCATCTGAGGGATCAGTTTGTGCAAATCAAGTTTGAAACAGGTGGAGTTATTTCCCAGTGAGATGAGGATTTGTGGGAGTGAAAAATCCACTGTGGGATCCCATGGCTCTGCCTGGGTTCCTTAACCTGTTTTAGTTCAGTGCTGTCTCTTAAAAGGCCAAAATATTGTATTTTCTCCATCTTAGAGCAACTTCAGAAAGGCAGGGGTTTCTTACTATGCTAAGGAAATGGGAATGAAGGTCAAAAATAGGGAATACATTGCATGATACTTGTTGAACATTTACTTGGATTTGTTAGAGCTTTGATAAAGACACCCCAGTTTTGGCTTTCAGTTCAGGCCATGCTGGTGATCACTTCTCATGATGAATATTCATCCTTTTTATGCTGGTTTTGTCTTTAATTGCTGGAATAATAAAGTTAAGATTTGAAGATGCTTTTCAAAAACAAAATGCTATAAAAATACAGATTTTTCTGTGTAGATACAAGCAACTCTTGGAGCTTATTGGAGCCTGGGAAGGGAAGTGGCTGGTGGGGTTTGAGTGCTGCTTCCCAATTCCCAATTTACATGCTTTATCCCTGGAATATTCAAGGTTGCTGCTGGGAATGCCTTCCCTGCCAAGGAGGGGTTCCAGACATTTCTCCTGGACATTCTGACTGCCTGATTTAAGCAGGGGATAGAAGGACTCTGCATCTGCAACAAACACAAGCACACAGGCTCAGCTTCACTTTCCCAACTGTGCACTCAAGGCAAACTTCATTTATTTTTTATAAGAAATAGTTAATGGAAAAAAGGGAGCAAAAGACAACACTGAAATTATTTTCAAGCAGTATTCTTTCCTTTCTTTTAAAAGCAGTTCAGTGGTTTTTTAATCCTGCCATAGTTTGCAAAGGTTTTATTCTGCTCTGCTTGGAATTAACACTTGCAGAGTAGCCATGGTTACACTTAGGATTTCCTTAATTTTCCAAAATGTGTTGTTTCCTTTTTTTGCTTCTCCTAACGTAGGGACGAGATTTACTTTTGACACATTGCAAAAGTGCAAATTAAGTTGTTCACTTGATATTTTGCAAATTATGGGGAAGATGAAGTGCTGCCTGGCTTCCTTCTAAGTAATACTAGAAATACTATTTTCTTTTTATTTGATGAATGGGCTCAAGATGATGTGAGCATGTTCAACTAATCTACTGTTTAGTGATATTTTTGCATTTATTTAGGGTCTGATTTCCATGTAAAAAGCTGAACATAGGTTTAGTTCTTTATCTTTAAATGACCTGTGTATAACTATTACCTGCTGAAATAACTTAGCAAGCAAGTGAAGAGCTTTGTGTCTTTGGACAGGAATAAACAGGGATGGGCATTGCCCTTTTCTGTCACAAAGTAAACATTTGGGGGGAAATAATTAAGTAAATTCACTTCAAGGGGAATTGACATTCAGCTGCAAAGAATTACACATTAATAAAGGTTAACCAATGAGAAACTTCTTTTTTTTTTTTAGGAAAAAATAGTCAGATTAAAGTGATTCCCAAATCATGATCTGCAGACTGTAGTAAGTTTTTTCTATCCTGTAGTTGTTTCAAAGTGTTTTTAGATTTCATAAAAGATTGATGGAGTTCTAGACCTTTGGGTGAAAGAGGTGCTACTGGTGGTTCAAAAAAATCAGGAGCTGTATATTTAACTTAGGAAGAACAACTGGTGGCTTAAGTACTTCAATTTCCATCAGTGTTTTTTCATCCCTTTATCTTGATGCTGGAAAATAATGCAGTTTATCCAGAAAGTGCACAATTGATGTGAGTGTTGTGGTGACTTCGCCCTGCACCCCCACCCCAAGTGCACCTTTTCCCTGTTCCCCTGCAGCTTGTGACCCTTCAGGAAGCCAAACTGCTGCTAAATGAGGATGATTACCTGATCAAGGCTGTCTATGACTACTGGGTGAGGAAGCGCAAGAACTGCCGGGGGCCCTCCCTCATCCCCCAGATCAAGCAGGAGAAGAGGGATGGCTCCACCAACAACGACCCCTACGTGGCCTTCCGGAGGAGAACTGAGAAGATGCAGACCAGAAAGGTGACTTGGCACACTCTGCTGCTTGGAATTTTACATTTCTCCCTTGGTGTAGGGGTTATTTGGATCCCTGTCCAGCATCTTGTGGGGGATAATTTACCCTCCGTCCATTTTTTTGAGCTGAAATTCAGAGCAATGCCTGGCAAACAGAAAACCTGCTGGGTTGGAAGCTTCCCTTTCTGGGAGAAACAGGGAAATAATTTCCCAGTTTTGGTATTTGTAGCATGGATTGATTTGAACCAGGAAATCTGTAATCAGCATTTTGCATCAACTTTGTACATGTGCACGGTTTTAGTGTGTGCTGAGTCAAGGTGGGGAAGGTTTTGTAGGAAAAAGGGTTGTTCTGACAAACTTCCACTGGGTTCCTCTGGAATCTGAGCAAAACATGGGGGGGAATGGCTGAAAAGTTCTTCTCAGTTTACTCTTAAAACTGGGTTTGTTTGCTTTTTGTGGCTTTGTTTGCCAAGCTTTAGGAAAAGCTGCTTTGGAGTGTTCTCATGAGCCTCATTTGCAGCAGCATTATATAACTTTATTTTTGCAGTTTGTGCCTCATGGCTTTTGCTTTTGACTAAAAATCTGTTTCATCTCTCAACAGAACCGAAAGAACGATGAAGCATCTTATGAGAAGATGTTGAAATTAAGGAGGGAGTTTAGCAGAGCCATAACAATTTTGGAGATGATTAAGAGGAGAGAGAAAACAAAACGGGAGCTGTTGCATTTAACGTTGGAAGTTGTGGAGAAAAGGTAAAATTCCAGATTATAAAAACCAAAATTACTAGATTTTCATTAAATGGCTTAGGAAGCATCTCTTATAGTTTATTTATTATAGCACCATAAACTTCAGAAGCTAAAAGAAATGGGGTTTGTGTAGACAGTTGGAAGACACTGGTTTGTGTGTGTCTTTCAGACATTTCCCAGTGGAAATGCAGCCCTATAGTTTTAATCCTGTTCTTTTCAGGTACCATTTGGGTGATTTTGGAGGTGAAATCCTCAATGAAGTGAAGCTGAACAGACCTGAAAAAGAGATGGGCACAACTCCATCATCTCTCCACAATGGGAACCACCACAAAGTTCAAGAATGTAAAGTTAAGGTAAGATTTTTATTTTTTTTTTCCTGCTGTGAGTCTCTTATTCCAGGGATCATCATTCCTTTGGGATCATGATCCCTTTGGATATACTTTGAATTCAGATGTGTCTCTGAAGAAATACCCTGAAATATTAGGAGTTAAATGCTTGGGGGTGAGGCTGGGAGTTGAAGACCTCTAGAAATTTGTATTTAGCACCTGCGACACCTAGTGGTCCCAGAATTCCATACAAACCCCTGAATTCTCCAGGAATGTTGGCATTCCTCGTGTTTCTCCTGTGGTTCCCAAGCTGAGCTCCATCACTGGAGTTAGTTTCAATCAGGCTGTTATTGATGAGTGTTAATTTGGGGTAAATTTAAACACTTTTTAAAGCTGCACTGCTGCTTCTCCTTCAAACAGAGAATTTTGCAAGTGAAATCATCTTTTCAAATGGGAGCTTTGAAGTTTAATCACAGTTGTGTTCAAGTGGACAGTTCAGTATTGATGGAATTGCTCACTGCAGAGGGTTTGTGTGAGAAAAATCTTAAATAGCCAACCCAAATACCATCACATCTGTTCAAAAGTGTCAACTCTGTGAGAAACAGGAAACAAATTAAAATGTTTCTTTTGAACATGTCTGAGCAGTTCAGAAAATTGAAAGTGCAGTGGAAAAATGAGATCTCTGAAAATAATTGGAAGAGGAATTCCAATTCCAATTTACTGAGTGTAATGCAGAATGAGGAGCCTCTCAGGCAGTCATATGGCTTGAGAGCTCTCTGTTTATTAATAAATACCTGTAAAAACAATCAGAGGAAAAGTTCTGGGTTTAATGTGTTCAGTAAATTTTGCATGATGTGTCTCCACTGTCTGCAGAGGCTTTGGAAGAAAAGCAGTCCTGTCTTAAAAGTAATTAAGTTTTCTCATGCCTTAGTTTTTAGAATTGTCTGTTTGTTCTTCCTGAGCAGCATCCTCACCACTCCTCTCTGAAGGAAGAGGTGTCTGATGTTGTCCGTCAGAAGAAGAAGTACCTGAAGAAGCCCAAACTGGAGTGTGTGGTGACCCCTCAGCCCCTGGCTGAGCCCTTGCCTGTGCTCAGCAAGAGTGATATCAAACAGTATGACTTCCACAGCTCAGATGAGGATGAGTTCCCACAGGTAACCACAAAATCTCAGTGTACACAAGGCAGGAATTTTAGTTATCTGGCATTTGGCCACTCTGGCTTGTCCCAGTTCTGAGTATATTTAAAAGCTCCTCCTATAAACTGAGTTTTCCTTCCAAACCGTGCTTTGATATATAAACATGACAGTTGATGTTATCTAAACACGGACTTTTATAATAAATACAATTATACAAATGTGGCAGCTGGGAGAATGATGTTGTTTTCTGGTCTAGGTACCCTCACCCGTGTCAGAAGCAGAAGAAGAAAATGATCCTGATGGACCTTGTGCTTTCAGGAGAAGAGCAGGATGCCAGTATTATGCTGTAAGGCTGTGCTGTTGGGTTTAGTGGTGGTTTCTCTAAATTTAAGTTGGCTTGGTGCTAATGTTGGAGTTCCTCTGTTCCCACTCTCACCACCAAAGCTTTGATGCTTTGGTGAGTCCAAAGACAATTGCAAGAACATCCCCTTTTCTGCTTGGCTCCAAAGGGTCCAAGCTGAAGCTTCCCTCTTATTTAGAATTTACCCTTCTTTCTTTTTTCCCTCAGCCTGTGAGTTAATTCCTTTGCCAAAAGATGTTGAGATGACTGAAAACTTCTATTTTCATTTTCTCCTACTTTTCCCTTGCTGTTAGAAGCAGAGTATTTAACAGCCTCAATGTTAGTCTTAGAGTTTATTTTTTAACTGCTGAAGCCATTATTGGCTAACTCAGCATAAAACATGTTCTGTCCTGGAGCCTATGCATGATAACCAGCACTGCCCTAATGAAAGCACCCTGTAAATATAAAATTACCTTTTCTTTGTTCACAGCCTCGTTTGGACCAAACGAATTCTTCGTATGAAAGCCCAGAATTGGCAGAATTGGACAAACTGAGGTTCAGGCATTGCCTTACAACCCTTACAATCCCAAGGAGATGTATAGGATTTGCAAGGAGGAGGATTGGCAGGGGTGGAAGGTACAGTTGGGTTATTTTTACTCTTCATTCCCCTTCAAAGGATAAAAGTATTCAAAAGAGAGAATGAACCTAATGATTTCCCTCCTCTTTTTTAATTAGGGTTATTATGGACCGAATATCCACAGAACATGATCCTGTCTTGAGGCAGATTGACCCGGAAATGCTGAACAGTTTTTCAAGCTCTTCCCAGACTTTAGACTTTTCTTCTAATTTTTCACGGACCAATGCTTCCAATAAACATTGTGAAAACAGACTGTCCCTTCCTGAAATCCTAAGCAATATCAGATCATGTCGACTGCAGTGTTTCCAGCCCAGGCTACCCAATCTCCAGGACAGTGATAGTGAAGAATGTACCTCAAGGAAAGCAGGGCAGACTGTGAATAATAAAAGAGTCTCTGCAGCATCTGTAGCTTTATTGAACACCAGCAAGAATGGCATATCAGGTAGGCAAGGATTTGGCTGCTTCTGGGATTGAAAATACTGAATTTTGGGGGTTTTCCTTGTGGCTGGACTGATAAGATCTTCAGCACTGGTGTGGACCTAACCACAGCTAAAACATATTTTATATTTCCTAGAAACTTCCCCCAAACACTTCTTTCTCCTGCTTTGCTTCCATTAGAATTTGAGGTGCTGGAATCAAACATTATTCAAAGCAGGGATTCTGCTCATATTAAGAATTGCTTAGGTCTAATTAAATCTTAATGGCAGTAATTGGTTTAACCTTGTTTAAGGGTAGAAGAATGCTCATTATGAATGCAAAACAAAGCTGCTGGTTTCTTGGGGAGGGTGGGTGTGGCTCATTTTTGTTGGCAGTTTTTCTTTTTGATTCAAAAAAATGTAGGAAGCTCCTAAGTTCCCAGAGCAGGCATGAAAAGGTCTGAAAATGGTAAAAATGTTCACAGTGGGAGCATCCTATTGATGAAAAAATTTCTTTCAGCTTAAATTGAGCAGTGTTTGCCTCACTTGTTTCATGAGCTAGAGTTGTAATGGCTCAAGTTTTAATACTGTCACTTCTTTTTAATCATAAAGGAGTCATAATGATATGATTCTCCAAAAATCTGAAAAATTTGAGATACAGCAGATGAGCCCTCCAACAACAGCAAACACCTGAGTAAATCCCTACTCCATCCTGTATTGTAAACCAGGATAATTAAATAATAGAAGAGATTGAATTTCCTAATTTCTGTGGTTGTGGAATGTTCCATCTCTCTCAAAGCTGCAGGAATGGGTATTTAATCTTCAATAATGTATCTCTAGGATTCCTGGGTGCTATTAAATTGTTCTGACAAAGGCACAGAATATTTATTCCTGCCCAATACTTCCCCAGTTTCTCAGTATGGTCACTGTAACCTTTAGATTGTTCTCTGCCATGAAAAGATTGGCACAGGAGCGTTTTCCTGCTGCATGAAAAAAACAGATAAAATGTACTATATATTTAATAGAATTATTTTTTGAAAGAACTTGAAGGCCTGAGGAATCACAGCTGGGACAGAAAGGGGCAGGTCAGTGTGATGGGCTTATTGATAAAAACCAAGAGCTGGTCAAGAAATAGCTGAAAAATGAATAAAACCAAATCTGATGGATGGAAGCCACTCTTTGGAGGAATAGTAATAAACTTGTGGTATAATTTTAGAAATCATCTGAGGAATACATTTAAATGAAATGGAAATCCCTCAGTAGCTGAAGTACATTATGCATGGAATTTATGGCTGGGGAGGACCTTTTTTGTTACAGATTTAAATTACAAACCAGATCCTGCAATTCTGGAACAGGATCAGACACAACAGGCAACAGGATTCTTCCCCAAATAACTGAACCAGCAAGAGACACTGCTGTTGGATTTTCTCACTGGCAAATAGGGAATAAATTTTAAAAGGGCTGGTCAGACTCTGGTTGTGCATTAAATGAGCACAGGCACTGTCACTGCATTTATTTTCTTTGGGAAGTAATTGTTGAAATCAGTTAATTTTACAGCTGATTTGATATTCCCTCCAGAGGAAATGGTGGCAGTACTTAAACTGACTATTTTGGGGTTTTTTATTATTTTATTTTGAAGAGGACTGGGGAGTTACTGTGATTTTTGGTGCACAAGAATATTTAAAATTACCTCAGTGTTATATTTTTTCCATGTATTGGTAAAGCAACTCTGGTATTTCCTCAAATGCATTGTACAGACAGAATTTTTTTTTTTTTAATATATGACTGGGCTTATCTTCAAAATACTTGAGTGCATGAATCAAGAACCAATTTTTGGAGCTGAATTACTCTCTTTCTCATGTTGTAAACACTGCAAATGGGAAAAGCCTGTCCCTAGTGAGAGGAAACTACACATGATGCTGCTCCCAGCTGAAGGATTTTGCTTGTGGAACAGACTTTTACTTTTTAGAGGCCTTTTTTCCCCAGCCTTAAATACCACATAGGAGTAATTAATGCAGTGCCACTTTTGGGGCATTCTGCAAGATGATCTTTGCTCAAAGCCTTCAGGTCCTGAGAGAAGTGACACCATGATGCAAACCTTGCAAGGAGGAGAGGAGCCTGCAAGGGGAAGCTGAAATTACTTTTTTCCCCTGTTGTGGTGCAGTTTTTCAGTCCAATCAGGCTCTGATAAAATAAAAACCCCCTGAAGCTGCAGAGCTTTTAATCCTGACCTCAGAGGCTGCCCTGGGACATGGTCAAAGTTTGCTCTTTTTTTTCCCTAGGGCCCTCCAGGTGTTTGATTTGGCAGAATAAAATTATATTTAATGTGCTAATGAACATAAGGTGAACAGCTGATCTCAGCCTGGCCACTGAATAAACACCTGAAATTCAGGCACATAAAGGCAGATTAGGGAATGTTGAATTCTGGAGTTACCTTCCCTGTATCCTATAATAAAGTATTCCGTGAATTGTGGTCTGTGACAAACTGGGAAGGAAGGGAGATGGGAAAAATGAAATCTAACATTGTTCCTAAAAAGCTTTCTGTAAAATAAAACACATTTTCTAGGATTTGTTACCTCAGAAATTAGAAATATATGTAATATTCCATAATGCTGTTCTTGCCTCTGGTGCCTTCAGCAATGCCATGTGTTTAGTGAGGTTGAGCTGACTTAACTTGGAATTAAATTCTAGGTAAGAATCTGCAAGAGGAACAAAGTAAATTGAAATGCAGAATGAACTTAGGTTGGAGATTAGAATATTGCTAGAGTTTAAGAGGAGTAACTTTTAAGTAATTGAACTTTCAACATAGTTGAAACCTGGTTTAATAATGTAGCAGTAAAGAAGTTGTTTCAGTAGTAATTTCTAAGCAGTCACAGTCTTAATATTGATATTTTTTCCCAACGGAATTTCAGGACAACTCCCAAGTACTAAAAGTGGTAAAAGGAAGAGCCAAACCCTGGAAGATGGATCACTCTGTTTTAGTGTTAGCTCAGTATCTCTTGACAGGAGGATATTCCTGAGAATCCAGGTGTTTGAGGTGCAGCACAGCTTCAGTCCTGGAAAAACAGAGTTGGGGATAAAGTGTTGAAATGTATTCACAGGAGTGTTTGAAAAGTGAATTCTCGCTTTACGTGCTCCCAGGAGAGCTCAGTTCTTGGGTTAACTGCACACAGCTCAGGTTTTAGCATGAAACCCCTGCCAGTATTTTCAGTTTAAGTGTGCAGTTCTTCAGGGAGAGAATACTAAAACCAACTTTTCTAACTTCATTCCCTTGGTGTTGTGACTGTGAGATTACAGGGGTGGCATTGACCTGCTTCTCAAAAATAAACTTATTGTGGGACCCCTAAACTCTTACTGCATTTAAAACAATGATTGGCAGAGAAAATCTCCCATGCCAGACTTGTGCTTCCCTCTGAGTCCATTCTGCTGCTGGACTGTGGGAAGGGAAATTGTCCAGGAATCCTCTCCCAGTGTTCACTGGGACAGAAGACACCCAGCTCAGCCCAGGGTACTTTGTCCTCAGCTCTGATTTTTAGGCTGTGCTTCTTTTCTGAAAGCCAGGAAAATCATTTCTCTTAAGCTTTTGCCTAAAGCCACTGGAGATAAAACCACCAAAGATAGAAACAGCTTAAAAGCAAGGAAAGCTCTGAATTCTTTTGTTACAAATTGATTCTGTGGAAGAAAACAACAAACAAACACAGCATGACCTCTGCTTTACATAAGATATGAAGATCTTAGATGCATCTGACATGATTTCTGTTGCCTTCACCCCCTTGTTACCCACCTTAGCTGCACTCTTACCTTTCCCACGTGTGTTTTGTGTAACTGTGGTTCCTTTCTTTCCCATAGTCACAGGGGGGATCACAGAGGAGCAGTTCCAGACACACCAACAGCAGTTGGTGCAGATGCAGAGGCAGCAGCTGGCCCAGCTGCAGCAGAAGCAGCAATCTCAGCATTCCTCCCAACAGACACATCCAAAAGCACAGGTACTGCTCCCACCCTGCATGGCCTGACACTCCTTTTGTTCACTGTGCTGCTCATCTCTGTCCAAATGTGACATCTCAACCAAATGTGACACCCCAGCAAATGTGGGATATTTTAGAGGGAATTTAAAACTCTTTGCTCAGGGTTTTTTTTTAAAAGTTGGCTGCATTTTATGAGTTGAGTAAGGGACTTTGTTACCTGCATCCACAGAGTTGTCAATGTAAAAGTATCAGTGTGTGCTCTCAACTCTTCCTGTTTTCACTGGGTTTGACATTCAATAAATGCTCTGAAGAGACTTTATTAAAATTACCTTCTGAGGTAATATGTTCTATTATGAACAGGTGTTTAATAAGCACTAAAAGTTGGTACCTCTGAGAGGAAAAAGAGAGCTCTGCATATTTGCATATTCTGACTTCTAAAAGAATCCCATTTTTCCTCTGGAATCCCTTGCAAGGGAACAATGTTTTTCCATTACACTTAGTTTCTTCCCAATGAAATATAAAAACTGTTGCTGTTGTTGTTACTAGGAAAATGTTGATTACTGTGAGCATTTTATATCTAATTGCTTGTGCTGTTTGTCCCTTCCCCTCAGTGTTTTCTGCTTCAATTAATCAGGGATTCTGTGTTGGCACATACTGATGACATTTTTTGTAAGTGTAAAGACACAATGCCAAAATATTTAAACAAAACAAATGAATTTTGGATCTTTGAAACACTTCAAGCTTCTGTGCAAAGTCATTTGCTTAGTTAATATAAATTGAAATTGCAGAATTAATGTTCTTTCCAGTGAGAATGGTGAGTCTTTCCTGTAGAAACTGAACTAAGAGTGGGATTCCAGAATGTGCTGGGCAGTTATGCTGTGGCACAAGTCACTCCCTGAGAATGGAGGTACCACAAATACTGAACATCCCTGAGATTTCCAGCTGCAGAGCATTTGCTGCCTGGAGACAGAACAGAGAAGGAGGTTTAAGACATGGTTGTTTTCTTAGGGGAAATTTCTCCAAACATGAGGAATCCTATGTGGTTTGGGTTGGAAGGGACCTTAAAGCCCATCCACTTCATCCAGGGACTCCTTCCACTGTCCCAGGCTGCTCCAAGCCCTGTCCAGCCTGGCCTTGGACACTTCCAGAGATCCAGGGGCAGCCACAGCTGCTCTGGAGACCTGTGCCATGGCCTGTCCACCCTCCCAGCCAGGAATTCCTTCCCAGCATCCCATCCATCCCTGTCCTCTGGCAGTGGGAAGCCATTCCCTGTGTCCTTGTCCCATTCCCTGTGTCCTTGTCCCAAGTCTCTCTCCATCTTTCCTGTCAGCTCCTCCAGGCACTAGAAGGGGCTCTGAGGTTTCCCCAGAACCTTTCTCCCTCCAAGCCAAGCAACACATGCAAAAGTTGTGCTGAGAGCTGGCCTGTCTGCATTGAGCAGCATTTGTTTAACACCCATTTGGACACTGATTTCCAACTTTCCATCAGTCTGGTGACACAGAAATATTCAATGCAGCGCTGCATTAGGTCACGTATAGAAACTCTATTTATTTATTTGCTTTCCTTATGCACTGTAGCAATCCTAAGGCATATTTCATTTTATACTTGGATGATTGAGAACCCCCTTTTCCTTTTCCTGCAGGGCTCCAGCACCTCTGACTGTATGTCCAAAACCCTGGATTCAGCCAGTGCCCACTTTGCTGCCTCTGCAGTGGTCAGTGCCCCGGCCCCTGGGCGCAGCGAGGGAGCCAAGGAGCAGAACACCAGCCACAACAATATCAATGGTGTTGTCCAGCCTTCAGGTGAGGGGCCTTTGAAAATCCTGGTCTGCAATGAGCTGAGACTATCAGCTGCTTTTATTTATCAACTGATCTTGTTGCTTATTTCTAAAATATTAATAAACAACCGAAAAATCAAATCTATTAGTTGTGATCGTTTTAAATATTGTTCTCTAAACTACTTTGGAGCAGTGGTTTGAATTGTGGAATATTCTGAGTTGGATGGGACCCACAAAGACCATCAAAGTCCAGCTCCTTGCCCTGTACAGGACAGCCCCAGGAATCCCACCTTGTGCCTGAGAGCTTTGTCCAATATATGTTGTTAAAATGGACATAAAACCACCAAGTGCTCTCTACATTGGAAGAGCAGTGTTTGCTTTTCCTTTAGTAATCTTTATATTTGAATAATCTGTTCTGATCAAAAGTCTAAGTGAGAGCATTTTAAAACCAGTGTGAGTGTGTAATGAAAGAATAAATCAACTGCTTAAGACATTAAGTACTTTGAGAAGGAGATGGAAAAGTTGATTCATTATTTCATTGTTACCTCACTTATATATTCAGCCAAAAATGTACTAACCAACCTTTACTGGCAGTTCTTCTGACATCACTGTGAGCCTCAGGTTTCACTGCATTTAAAATTTGTCTCAAAAAGTGCAGCCATTGGCAACTCAGTGCCCCCTCCCAGCCCTCCTCCTGTGGTGCTCCTTGTGCTGGTGCCACGATGCCAAGAGGCAAATGGGATTTGGGCTGCCAAGACAAAGAAGAGGCTTTTAAAGTAATTTGTTGTTTTAGCAGCTAATGATGTGATTAGTTTTATAGACCTTCTGCCAGGCTGGGTTAATGATAATATGAAATGAATAGAGGGAGAAAAAACACGATGGAATAAAATCAATAAACTGGAGCAGTTCCAGGATAGAGAGAGAGATCTGTGTGTAATTCTCTGAGTTCATATCCAGGGGGGCAGTGCTTTGAGGGTGGAAAATCAGGCTCATGGGGAGTGTGCCATGCTTCACTTCTTGTAAATCTGTAAAATATGGACATTAATGTCATGCACACTCAAAGCACTGCCCTTGAGGTTAATCTTTACCTTTCCATCTACGAAATGTCACCATTTAACACCCACCATTTATTCTACGTAACAGGAACCTCCAGAACTTTATACTCCACCAACATGGCTTTATCATCCAGCCCAGGGATCTCAACAGTGCAGCTCGTAAGGACAGTTGGCCACAGCACCACGAACCACTTAATCCCAGCCTTGTGCACGAGCAGCCCTCAGCCTCTCCCCATGAACAATTCCTGCCTGCCCAGCGCTGTGCACCTCAACAACGTCAGTGTTGTGTCTCCAGTCAATGTTCATATCAATACACGGACTTCAGCGCCCTCGCCAACAGCCTTAAAACTCGCCACAGTTGCTGCCAGCATGGACAGAGTGCCAAAGGTAACTCCCAGCAGTGCCATCAGCAGTATAGCAAGGTGAGTGGGGACAGGGCTGCAGCAGCTCCTGCTTGTGCTTGGAATGGCTGAATTGGTTGGGATGGCCAAAATCAGAGGCCAACTCGGGATCCACCCTCACCTCGTCAGAGTAGAGCACTGAGTGCCAGCTCAGCAGGGCCTCCCTCAGCTCCCTGGGCAGTTCCAGTGTTTTCCATGAAGAAATTCCTTCTGTGTGTCAGCTGAGCCTCCCCTGGTGCAGCTTCAAGCTGTGTCCTCTCCAAAGTCATACCCAGCTCTGTGCTTGAGGGAATTGTTTCCACCTCTGAGAGGTTCTCAGCACCTTCAGCATGGCCATGGCAAACCAGAAGAGCTCATTTTGCAAATTAACCCCTCAGATAACTTGCACTGCCTTTAGGCACCAGCACTTTTGGTCAACTTCTGCAGTGTTTGAATTGTAGCCATTTCATTTGTCCCTTCTCATGCAGCATTTTCAGGCAGACTCTGTCAAACTTTCCTCATGTTCCCTCTAAATCATTGAGTACCAATACTGTAAGGTACAGGCTGGACTTTACATTTTTATATTTACATATGGATATATTTATGTAAAACACAAATCAGAAAAGTGAAAACCCACATCTTGCATATAAAAACATAATTCGTAATTATTTGGGAAAAAATCTTTAAGATCATCAAGTCCAACCATTAAGTTATTAATAAATTTGAACAGGAGCACTGTTATTTCAGGATACTTAAAGATGTTTCATAGGAGTGGCAGGAGCTTTGCAGTGAGCAGATTTTTCTGAAAAAGGCAATATTTGGGCTTTGTTTGAAGTCTCTGCTGGATTATATGATATTTCAAAAAGCAAAGTCATGTTTGTGAATTGGAAATGTGACAAATGGGTATTAGTAAATGAATCAAAAATTAATGCAAAAGCAGAATGGGGGGAATTACAACAGCACGTGGTGCATTAACAGAATAACTGATCCTGAGTTATCATATCTTGACTTTGTTCCTTCATGAGAGCTTTTAGTAATTTTATCCATAATTTAGGCTGGAAACGAACAGTTAAATGCAATAATCTTGCAGAAGGGACTGCATTGTTGAATAACAGCAGTTTTTAATTGGCAATATTTACTTCTAATGTGTGTGTGTGTGTGTTAAGGTTCCTGCCTGGTCCAGGTAACAGCTGTGTGAAAACATGAAAGAAATGACTAAAACTGTGTGAGGAAATGTGTTGTGACTGTGCCTCTCCCTTCCCTTGCAGAGAGAACCATGAGCCAGAGCGCCTGGGCTTGAATGGCATCGCAGAGACCACAGTGGCCATGGAAGTGACATAACCTGCCAGCAGTGTCCCCAGCTGTGGCACCGTGTGCTCCTTCCTATTGCAGCTGAATGCAAACACAGCACTCTGTGGCTCACAGAGAACTCAGACAGACCTGAATGGACTCTGATTATATCGTGTATTAAGTCGATATATAATGTAAATTTTGTAAAATTGGGAGAATCACTACCTTGTAAAATAGTTTATTTGTATCATCAATATTATTTCTGTTACTTGAATAGTAGATATTCATCATCATGCTTTTGCACTTGAATTTGCAACTGAATGGATTAAAAAATAATTCTTTAATGGGATCATGAGCATGACATGGGATCCTGCATCACTTGTTTAAACTATTTATTTTGCCATGTTTACATTTTGTATCTTGTACAAATAAATGCAACTTTGTGTCTAAAAAAAAAGTTAAAGATTCATAGCTAGGAAACAAAATTCTTGTAATTTTTTTCTAAAGGAAATGTAAAGTTTTCACTTGGTTCATTTTGTTTCACAATTTGACTAGATGGACTTTTTGGTAAATACTTTAGTGGCATTTCACTGTCAAATATGAAGTTCAAGGCAAAATAGTATTTTCTATTACTGTGCAGGGGAAAGGGATGGATCGATACATGCAAATTTAATGTAGTAACTCACTTTTCCATATATTTTGAATGTATATTTCTATTTATAATACCAGTTTATAAAAAATAATTACACAGGAGAGGAAAAAAAAAAAAAACTGACTAGGAAAATTATGCATCTGGCACATCTCCAAATGTGCAGATCTGAAAAAATTTTCACCTTGATGCCATTTTATCCGAAGACTGCGTATTTTAGTCGGCTTTCAAACTGTACCACAACCACATAAAGGATATTTTACCAGGTATGTATTGCATTCTATATCATTGCAATAATTCATTATTGGATGTCTAGCTATCGAGCCATCCCAGGTGGTGGGGGTGGGGAGGGAAGGGAGGGTTGTGGCAAGATTGTCTTTTCAATTTTGGAGAGTTTTCCTGTGGCTACAAGGCAAGTAACGGGTTGGAAAAAGTCTGACTGTAAGCGTTGGACACCTCTGTAGTGTAGTGTTTTAGTGACTTTTTTTATACGGTTCTTGTACATTAGATACGTGTAGTGGTGTTTCCGAATGTTTGTTTATGCACTAGTTCAGACAACTTTCCCTGTTACTTGTTCTTGATAAGTGAAAACTGCAGGGAAATAAAAATACATATCAAAACCTGGCCATGGTGCATATGTGGTTCTTTCACAGGGTGCAAAGCAGGGACTGCAGCAGTTCTGGAGGCTGCTCAGCATCCCAGCATGTGCACTGACCTCCAGAGGGTTGCAGATTATATGTTATGGTAATTCTGTGCTAAGGGGAGGGGATGGGCTGGGATCTGATTCCTGGGAAAATGGGCAAGGAGAGTTTCATGCCCTGCCATAGAAATGGGGTGAATTTCTGCTGTTCTGTTCTCCACATTGGGGTGTTTCTGAACTACAAATCCCAGCATCACTGAGGGTGGAAGGAACCTGGAGAGGTTGTTTAGTCCAGCCCTCCCAGGACAATCAAGACATGCTTTGCCTATGTCACGCAGTCAGTGTATTTTCCTTCTTAGCTTTCTATAAAAAGAACTGTTTTTAATCCAAATTATGTTTAAACCTGCTTTGTCTTAAAGCCTGTCTGCTTTGTTGTGCGAGTTAAAAGTCCTGGCAGCTAAAAACCCTCACAGAGCTTTAAATCCTGGGAGCTCATCACAAACTCAGATGTCTAAAATTACCTTTTTTTTTTTTTTGCTTAACTGATGCTCTATTTTTTATTCCATATGATGTCTGCAGGGGGAGGTGAGGATAGATTATTCCTGTTGGGAATAAAGGAACCCACGGCGCTGTCTCAGTCAGGTGAGGGGTGGTGGCAGCTTTGGGGGGCACCTGTGGCTTCACTGGGATTGCTGCTCCCTGAAAATTCCTCTTTATTGGATCTTTCCAGGCTTTCTGTAGAGCTGGGCTTTTGTCAGGGAATGACTGACAGTCTGAAGTATAAATGAATTTTTTTTTTTTTGAAAGAATTGTTGAAAATCCCAGTCTGTGAAAAAAAAAATTACTCTCCTTAATATCTAGGGATAACCTTGCTTCACTACCATCCCCAAAACCCTTTGGAGGCTTAATGAAAATGGGAAGCAATTTCCTCTGCAGATTGAAAGCTGTACACTTAGCATGGACTCTTCTCACTACAAAGATCATTTTCAGGGAAAATTGGCCAGAAGATGTCTCTGAGATTGCTGTGTATCTCTGATTTCTTGTAGTTTAATCCTCATCTAATTACTTAAAAAACCTTTAGCTGCAGCTTCGAACTTTTAATGGATTCAGGGAAAATGGGAGGTGCAGAGAAGGATTCCATAAACTCCCCAGGCTCTGATGGTAAGTGCCAGATGTGGAATGGGTTTCATTTAAAGGATTAGTGGTGATGAAACCTTCTGTGAAACAGAACTGGAATAGTCTTTGCAGAATTTCTGTGTGCTTCAAGTGCAGGAAAAGGGGGGTGGTGGATGATGCTGCAGGCCATGGAAATCTTCATTAAAAAGAAGGAAAAAAAGAGAGAAAAGGGAGGGACAGTTGCTGTAAAATACCTTGTACTGATCCCAGCTGGAAATGCCACTGACTGAGGTGGTTTTGTGCTGTTTAAACGTGTTGGGGTTATGACATTATTTGATTCTAATTCCCTTATTTGTGCATCTCTGCAGTAGGGCTGGAATAGGGATTTCTGTTCTGTTGTGTATTGGGAATGTCACTGAGGTGAAATTGTGGAATCCTGGATTATCTACAGCAATTTATCCTGGACTTCATGTCATGTGCAGAGTTTTAAATGCCAGAAACTAGAAAATTATTTGGTTCTAATTAGATTTATCTATTTATTTATCTATCAACTGGAGTTTTGGTATGTATTTAATTGTCATCCCAACAGGCTCCCTGGATTTGCCTGCAGAGAAAGTTTCAAAGCTCACTTCCAAGTTTCTGCTACTTTGAGGGGCTGCAGCATCCAGATTTTAATTGGAAAGCCTGGGAATAACCTTGGTAAATTAATGTGAGCAAAGTGCTGCTTGGGAAAGAAGGAAGATGAGAGAGAGAGAATTTTTCCTGGGTAAGTTGAGAAAGCTGTGAAGATCCAAGTGCTGAACAGAGGCACGTGGAAGATAAATACTGCTGATCCAAGCAGCAAATGATGTGGGGAACATTCATGTGTTCCTTGCAGGACCCCAGCAGCAGTGCCTGAAGTGAGGGGGTGACACTGCTTGGGCTGCAGTGGCAGCTCCCAAAATGCCACCCCCTAATGTGAGAACTGAACTGAACATCTGCTTCTCAAGTGCCTTTCAGGAGGAAAAGGCAGTTTCAGGATATATTCCCTGTTTTCTCAGTGACTTGCTTGTTTCCCAGTCACCTGCTGTATCTCTAAATGCAATCTCTTTGTCCTTTGGATGGTTTTTAGTGGTATAATCTCAAAAAATTACTGAGCACACATGTAAGTTATATTCTGCTATGACTCTAACTCATTTAATCAGTCTAGATTATCACTCAGTTACTCCAGTTTAAATAAAAATAAATTAATGTAGCTGAAATAGGACTAAAATCTGTTAACTAACATTGAAGTAACCCAAATCATTTTTAGAATCCCTGAATCTCAGAATGGTTTGTGTTAGAAGGGACCTTAAAACTCATCTCTGCCATGGGCAGGGGCACCTTCCACTGTCCCAGGCTGCTCCAACCTGGCCTTGGGCACTGCCAGGGCTCCAGGGGCAGCCCCAGCTTCTCTGGGCACCCTGTGCCAGGGCCTCTCCACCCTCACAGGGAACGAATTTTTTCAGTTAAGATTATTTCTGTGACTAAAAATAGTAAAATCTGTTTAGTCCAGCCTGCCTTCAATCCGTGGGACCCTGGTTTAACTCCAGCACAAGTGGAATTACCCAGGGAGGATGATGGAGAAGGATCAGAGCAAGGAGCAAAGGGAGGCAATAACTGAGGCAGATAACAGAATTTCTAGCAGATAAATCAGCCTGAAAATTTTTGTCTGGTGGGAGAACACAAGCTCTGCCTGCCCCCACTCCATCCCTGTGCTGTCACACGATGGTGTCAATTTGGGAATGTCAGTAACAATAACCTGGCAGTGCCTGACGAGAGCGGGGATCCCCTGGGGAGGGCAGGAAGGAGCAGCTGATGGAGCAGATGAGCAGCGAGCGACCAGGGCACAGCTCGGGCTGCTCTGTGACACATCAGAAC
>VZTR01026763.1:168567-201665 GCA_013400775.1 Chaetops frenatus | reverse complement strand
GCCCTCCCCACACCCCTCCCAGCACACCCACAAGTGAATTGTTCTTCCATAATCTAAACCAACACTTCTCTCCGGCAAATTGGATTTCGGTTAAACGCTGTGACTTATGTGCAAATCCTGACAGCAGCTCGCCTTGCGCAAAGCTCCCTGCGGGGCGCGGAGCCACCACGGGCACGCGGAGCTGGAGCCTCCACAGCTGCTGTCAGTCGGTTCAGCTCCTGGATCCCAGGCACTGCAGCCCCCCGATCGCTGGTGTTGCACCCCAGATCCTGCTCAGAGCACCCCTGGATCCTGGGCAGTGTACCCCCTGTTCTTGGGCACTGCTCTTATGGTTCTCAGGCATTGTACGCCGGATCCTGGGTGAGGTACCCCCTGTCCTGGATGTTGTACCCCAAATCCTGGACATTGCACCTCCAATTAAGCAGCAGAAAGCCAATCCCAGCAATGAGAAAACCAGCAAAGCCTGAGTTCAAAGAGCCTCGTTCAAAGAGCTTCGTTGGAAATTCAGAATATAAACGTTACATGGCACAAAGCATGGTGGGCACTGGCTGAGATCACAAAAGTTAGCTTTTTTACTGAATATTATTGAATTTTTGAAGTTGTAATAAAGTGCAGTTCCCAGAGGAGTCAACCAAGCAGGTCTTGTCTGGATCGTGTGAAACTGAAGCTGAGCAAAGTCACCCATTTCTAATTCAGTTACATGGTGATTACATGGGCTCTCGGCTGAACAGCAACGAGGGGTTTTATTTTCTGTGATGAATGAGCATTTTTAGTGTCTGAAGTAGCAGCTGTCACACAGCTCATACTTTTGCCAAGAAAGTAATTCAGAGGGGAAGGATAAATTTTAAGTCATCTTCTTTTTTATTTCGAGATTTAGGACCAAAGATTAACAGAAAATCCCCCCAGTCCTCAGGGTCCAGCCACACCCAGGTACTGGGCCAGCTGTGGATGCTGCCACCACTGCACGCTCCCCTAGGACTTCTGGTGATGTCAGCCCCCAGCCCGTTCCACACTTCACCACACCCTTCCACCACCCTGTGTCCCTGTGGCCTCTGTATATCCATCCATCTGACCCAGGGTAGCAGTGTCAGCACCTCCAGCCCCACGGGAGGCAGGGGTGGCCACCCCAGCCTTCACCAGGGCTGTTTTGAGGTGCAGTATCCCCGAGGGATTTGGACACATGGCAGTTCTGGGGTTTGTTTGCTGCAGCTCCCCAATACCTGAGCAAGAGCTTCATGATAGGATCCACTCCCTGAGCACTTACTCAGAGATGTTACTGGGTACCTCATGATTGACTCTGCTGCCGAGAGTTCTCTGGTGGAAAAAAAAATCTATTTAATTTTGTCGTCTGTTAGCAATTTAGGTTGAAGAAGTGGTGTTCAGTTCCATTGTTTTCAGCCCGTGATGTTCGTGTGAAAGGTTTCTTTGATTCAGGATGCTGCAGTGCAGGAAGGAACTTCAGACACTGTGCAACAGCACATTAGCGAAAACACAGATAATTGATCAGGGGCTGATTGCAAGCAAGATACCAATGTTGTTGTTTATTTAAAGGGATGTCATCAGCTTAAAATTCATGTTTAATTTATCTGTTAATTCACATGCTAAGAGTGGAAAGATTTTGCACTGGCTCCAAGAGAATGAGATCAGGAACGGCTGGCTTTCCCTGTCTCATGTCTTCTTCACTTTATGCTCTTGGCTGCATCTCTGCCATATTCTGCACTCCCTGAGAGCACAGACCTCGTGGAAGCACATGCTGTAGTAAAACCAAACAAACAATGTTGTTGCCAGCCAGGAGCCCAGTGCACAGTCTCTGTTTAAAGTTTCCCCAGCAACAGCGCTGCCCTCATGGAGTGTCACACCTGGCACCCAGGGCTGCAGTGCCCAGCAGGAGCAGGTTATTGGAGCCAGATCCCTGGATTCCCAGGAGACTTGGGGTAATGGGTGGTTTTCATCCTCCCTCTCCTCCCTCTGGATTTCATTTCTGGTTTGCATTAATCAACTTCATTGTTCCAATCCCAATATCAAGAACATGAGTGGTAGCAATGCCATTTGTCTCTTGGAACTGGTCTGGGTGTGGGAGGGACAGGTGCTGGGCCAATGCAGAGTTGCAGAGGCCAATCCTCTCATTCTCCCTTGGTCCACATCCTCCCTCCCCAGGATGCAGCTCTGCAGGGAGGGAGATGTGCACGAGGAGCCCCAGCAGGTGCAGGCAGGACGGGCCGTGTGTGATGAGCCGGGGTTGTGCGAGGCCACCAAGGCAGGGCTGAGCTGTGAGCCCAGCCAGGTGCAGGCACAGCACTCAGCACAGTGCTCTCCTGGAGTGACTGCAGCTCAGCAGAGCAGGATCTCACTTCATTCATCCCGACCAAATTACGAGCAGTCGTGCCGAGGCTCTGCTTTCACAAATGAAATACACGCTGTGCTGGCTGCTCTGTTTGCCAAGAGGCTGCTGATGGATGACCCAGTGCAGTGCTCATGATCTGGTGCTTTCCTGATTTCACCAACCTTCTCCAGTAGTTTATTGGTACTAAGTGGCACCAGAGCATCTGCAGCCCAGAGGAGAGGTCAGTACTGCTGCTGGCACAAGGGCAGACAGAAAAAAGGTTTCCCTGTGTCACAAGGAGCTCAGCTTTCCTGTGCTGCATGTGGCCTGGCTTGGGTTACAGACCAGTGTGTAGAAATGCAGCAAAACCTGTATCCACTTCTAGAGGCACAGCCACCAGCACCAGCTCCTGGAGACCTCATGGAGGAAGGATGCTCCACCAGCCCCACGTCCCCCACATGTCATGGCTAATGTTCTTTATCCTGCTTGAAGTGTCAGCGCAGACACTGGTGTAGCACTTAACGTTCTGAACTTGGCCCACAAACTCTGCAGTGACATTAAGCAAATCTGCTTCTTATTGTTATTTATCTGTTTAACAAAACAACAGGGACCACTCCATAATTAAGGTCAAGCTGTGTTGCACTCAAAGTAAAACGCATTGCAAACTCTCTCTGAAGTGTCATCATTTTCAAAAGAAAGTTCCTTCTGAGATTTTACAAGAAAATTTCTTATTTGGGTTAGTACTTTCAGTGGAAATTTCCCTGAAGGGGAAGATTCTGTATCCCGGGATCAAACAAAATAAATCCTCTCAAGTTGTGAAAAATAATGACTGAAAGTGTCTATTAATCCTGAATAAAAGTTGCTGGGTTTTTTACCAGCTGTCCTGCTAGTTCTGAACATGCAGCACAGGGGTGGAGGCAGAGCACGTGGGTATGTGGAAGAGGAAGGGTCACTGGCATGGACAGAGCCGTGGATGTGGACCACAGGGATGTGGACCCAAGTGACCTGGGTGGGATGAAGCTGGGCATGGAGGGCCAGGAGGAGCACCAGGATCCTGCCAGTGTCTCACCTGGGAGCTCAGGGGTACCCTCAGGGGAGGTCACCGGAGGATGTGGCACACCAAGCCAGGCACCCACACCCTGGAGGCTGAGGCAGCTCTCATGCCAGGCCAGGGGTGCCTGCTGGGACCCCCCTGGCTGTGGCAGGGCAGTGATGGGGAGCAGTGGCACGAACTCACATCTGTCCTGAACCCATCAGGAGCCGGCAGGCAGCGGGGGCTGCATGGTGGGCTCCCCTGGCCCAGTGTCCCACGCACCAGGGGCTGTGGGCTCTCCCTGCCTGGGAATGACATGATTAATGGGCTCATTACTGCAGCTTTCACTGCACTCGCTGCCTGACACACGCTCTGGTGCCTGTGCACAACTGCGGAGTCCTGGCTGCGGTGCCAGCTCTGATTCACACATCAATAAACAGCGGAAGAGGAGCGCCTTCCCTGCCAAACCAAACAAACTGTATCTCCTTTGCTTAGGGCTACAGCATCCCTGTGAAAGCAGTGCCAAGGGGCATTGTGCTGACGTGATTCCCCACTTTCCCAACACTCCCCACGCCATACCCGTGGGTCAGCAGCCCTTGGCAGGTGTGGGGCACCCTGGCCCAAAATGTCCCTGTTCCCAAAGGGAGAGCACATTCCTCTGCCCATCAGTGCCAGACACCTTACAGCCAAAAGTGGAAAGGGATGGGGAAATGCATTGTTTAATGGTACTTTTATCAATAAAAAGGAATTATTGGCCTGTATCCCTCCTGAATCTTTAATAAAAGTCAAATGATAGTTTTGTCTTCTCTCCTTTTTCATTTATTTTTAATTCAGACCTGCACTGGGGTCAGATCAAGAATGCTTTTAACCTTTCCAGCAGGCCTGGTGGAGACGTGCCCAGAAGCAAGATGGGCAGAAGGAGACTGCCTGGGCTCTCCACCATCACAATACCCCCAGTACAGCTACAGGCACTGTGCCAGGTCCTGACTGGGAGCCCTGTCCCATGACCCCTGGAGCTCCTGCCACACCTTCACCCAGCAGCCAGCCCCTTCAGCATGCAGTGTGCTGTCTGTGTAAGTCTGAGAGCTACACATTGATCCACATCAGCCAATAAAATGGCTCAAGATTTAGGTCCTTGCACCTTAAACATATCCAACAGCACAGATGAGAAGTGCAGGGGTGCTGGGGCAGACAGAGGTGCTGGGTGAGCCCAGGTCAAGGCACTGATGGAGCTCTGTTCCCTTTAACACTTCACGACCTCAAAGCCTGGCCATGCAGCCTCTCCCAGATCAAATCCCATACTGATTTGGTGGAAACAGCTGGATTTTTCAAAGGATAAAGGAAAGTGTTTTGCATTAACACGTCCAACACCCCCTGTTAGTGTAGTTCTGGCTGTACGCAAGTGCTAATGAGATTTCACTGTGACACCACAGGAGGAGAGACAGTAATTGGGGCATTTTCTGTTCATGGCTGGAGCGGCTGAATTAATTTCTGGAATTAATCCTTCTGCAGGGGGCAGAAGCTCTCCCGTGAGGGGCAGCAGGAGGAAACGAGTTGATTTGGTGTGATTATCACCTGACTGAGGAGAGGTGCAAACATAGGTGATAACAAACATGCTGTGGCAGCAGTGCTGCTGTGGGTGGCCTGGCTGAGGATGTGGGTGCAGGCACAGAGAGCAGAGGGATGTGTGGGCACTCTGGGCAACCTTAGCTTGTTCCTTACTTCCATGAAGGTTTTGTGTGTGCTGTGTCTGTTGTCCAGGGAGCATCTGGATGGGTGGAGGTGGCCCTGGAGGAGGTGTTGTCCCCCGGGGTGTCCCAACACCACTCACAGGGGACTTCCCATTCTGACACTGCTGCCAGCACTTCAGGCAGAGCCCACGGGAGGGTGATGGACTCTGCAGCTCTGGCCCCATGGAGCAGCTCTGGCTCTCTCAAGAGAGCTCAGATCCCAGGGAGCTGCCCCACACTGCCCAGGGATGTGCTGGAAAGCCTTCCCAGAGGAATGCAGCTACAGAGGGAAATATTTCTCATCTTAGCAAATGAGAAAAGGGAAAAATAAGGTGAGTGAATGTTTTATTTAATGGACAATTTAATTGCTGACATCTGTGATAAAAGCTGGTGTTTTTCCAAGCTGGAATTTGTTTCTATCTCAGGACGAAGCAGGGATGTGGGGGTAAATTCTTTGGAAAGTCCCTTTGAGTCTCATCCAAGGAGGATGGGGAATGAAATGTGGCACATGTTAAACATGTAAATGAGGTACTGATTTACTGATTTATCTGTTTCTCACATGAGATCTTCTTTGGCTGCATCAAAATTACTGTATTATTTATAAGTCTTAAACATTTAAAATTAGATGTGTGGTTTTAAAATAAAACATCAAAACCTTAATGCAAACCACATTGTTTCAATAAGAAATTAGATTTAAAGAAAGCAAATTCAAAAAGTTTCTGTGCTGGATCAAACCTGCACCTCATGTGGTTCACATCTATGTTGGACCTATTCTGTACGACTGGGTTCTCTTTGCAATGATTTGCAACAGTGAACTCAAAACAAACAGATCTGGTTTCATTCATGGAATATTTCCTTGTTATTGCAAAGCGTCATTTTCTGCGCTGTCCCTTGACATTTCTTGGGGAAATCCTGGAGACTCAGAGCTCACTGGAGGCACCAGGACACCCCACTGGAGCCAGCAGCGTGATGTGCAGGCAGCTGCTCTCTGGAGGTGCTGCTTCACTCTCCATGGACTGTGACAGTCCCTCCAAGGGTACAGAACCTTCCCCAGGGCAGCTGCCCTTGCTGGGCTGCTTGATAAAGGGTTCAGAGGGATCTGCAGAGTACCATCACCCTCTGACTGTCCAAAAGCAAGATGAAGTGTGCTAAGGACTGCCAGCAGCCCCTGCCCCCTTGCGAGGTGTGGGCCTGCTGCCCTGGAGCCAGTAGAGCTGCACCTGCTGAGGAGATGGAAGGGCTGAAGCTGCTCTGGTCACTGATATTAGGAAGCAGAGTGAATCATGCCTCTCTCTGAGCATTGTGGGGACTGGCCTTGATAGTACAACCACCTCCAGCTTCTGGCCATTCATGCAACCGGTGTGTTCTGCAAACACGGATGCCTCTCACTTCCCTTCAGGGGCCATTGCCCTGCCATGGCACCCCATAAATGTGTCATCAGTGAAACACAAATCACATGACACTGAAGTCAACCATAGTCAGTGTTGCACCAGGTGGTTTGCACTTCCTCAGTAATTGCGCTTGTAAAGAAGATTATATGAAGGATGAAGGACTCTGGGGCTCCACAGCACGGGACAAGGCTCATTGGACAGGGGGATGTGCTGTGGGCCATGCTGTACCTATTCTATCACTCCACAGTGCCTAATGTTCCCAAAATGGGCAGGATCAACACCCCCTGAGCAGAAGAACAGGCCCCGTGCCCAGTGCCAGGCCCAGGGCTGGCAGTGGGCAGAGAGAGCATGGCATGGAGCTGTCCTGCACCCTGCTGTGGGCCGTGGAGCTGTGCCACTGCTGGGGTGCCAACAACAAAACAAAATATCACCCCATGAACGTGGAGCAGAGCAGAAAGTGAGCCGTGGCTTTCCATGCCACCAGACTGCCAGTGTGTGAGTGTGCTGGCAGGTCCCAGATGTCACTGCCTATTGTCATCCTGGGGTTCCTTTGTCAGCCTCTGCCCAGTGGTCCTGATGTATTTTTTCATTTGTGGTGTTTGTCACAATGAGTCAGCATTACCCTCTACAACTCACCCCTCCATCCTTCTCAGCACCCATTCCACATTTGGGAAGCTGGGAATCTTACTGGAGGACAGGAAGCATTTGCTAACACCCCATTTAATGCACATTTTTCTAAGAGCAACGGAGGAGCTTAAGGAGAAACCATGATCGGCAGGAATTGCTCATTTCATTTCCTGTGGTTTCATAATTTTCTTGCTTACCAATTTCACATTTCAAAAAGCTTGTGGTTTCCCTACAGCCCTCGTCTGAGGGGAGGACACAGTAGCATTCTGAGCTGACATGAGATCACAAACAAAAGTATCATGATGGCAACTGGCATTCTGAGCTATGTGAGAAAGAAACACAACCCCTCTCTGGCTTTGTGAGGCAGCAAAGCAGAACCTCCAGTGCCAGCAGGTCACCTCGGGTGTCTGGGAGGGGTGGTGTGGGTGTTCCCAGCCCAGGGGCAAGTGGCCCATCACTGCTGACAGATCACAGAGCATGCACAAGTGATGGGACACGGCAGCACGGGGAGGGGACAGGAACTGGGCAGTGGGTGCCTCTCCCTCCCCTCTTTGAGCAGGTTTGTGCCTGGCTGGGGCCAATGCAGCCAGCGCTCCTGAGCTCCAGGTGGGTGTGGGTTCTGCTCACCACCTGCTCTGGCCCATTCCCGTGGAGCTTGACCGCTGCTACGAGAGTTAAGTGGGTGACCCAGAGGGAGATTTGTCCTGTGCCACCTGATGGACGGTTCAGGGACGTCAGCAGGGTGAGCCCTGTGTCTCAGGTGGCCTTGGGTCAGGTCTGTAACAGCTGAGCCCCAGCCTGAGGCCTCATGCAGGAGCAGTGCTGGGATGCTTGGAAATGTGTCCCCAAGTGCCTCACTGGAATGACCCACAGGTCACAGGGATTAAATACAGTGATAGCTGTCAATATCTTCCTCTGGAGGCTGCCAAGGAGTTAGCTTGTGTTTATTGAAAATAAACTTTCTGAGGTAAAGAGAAGCCTATTGGTGAGAAAAATAGTTTTGTGAACTCAGAATTTATAGCCTGCCACCATAAAGCTGTCCAGAATCTGTGGATCTTTCCTTCAGATACTCATGTTAAAATAATTTTCATTCTGTTAAATGAAAAGTGCTTTAAGTTTGGCAGAGTTGTGCTGCTCATGCTCTCACCACTTCATAAATAATACTTTATAATAACAGCTCAGAATAAAACAAAAAATAAGGGGGGGGGGCGGGCTAAGGTCTGTGCAGAGCTCTCCTTGTCGGCTGTAAATACCTCTCGTCATGATGTCAGCCACTCTGACAGAGGATCTGCCCAAATCACTACCACATGTGGAGCCAGGGGTTGGGCTCTACCTGGACTTTCCACTTAGTGAGTAATGTGGCTCGCAGTCCTGGCAGCATTCACATGACTTGGGGCTGCAGACTCCTCTCTACTTTCCTGTGAACCAGTTACTAATATTGGATGGTGCAATTTCATCAAATACTATTTCCCCCGAAACTTTTTCATCCTCTAAATAAAAATCACTTCACACTTTCCTGAATGTCTCCGATACGATTTAATTCAAAACACGCAGCCACGGGAGCAATAGAAGGATGAGCTCCTCATCCAGACAGAAACCAGAACCCTGTCAGGCTGGAGCGAGACGGTCTCGTCGCTGGGAAGGCACTGAAATAAGTGTCAAGAAGCAAACTTCTTGCAGCAGAAGATACATCCAACTGTTTGAGGCTTCCTGCAGCATTGCAAAATGGGCTCTGTGGCCTGAGACGCCCTGCTTGTGCCCTGCAGACTGCCAGCAGGCCTCAGGAGAGAGGGCAGGCAGAGAGGGCTGGGGTCCCCAGTCCTGCCTGCTTCACCTGCCAGGAGAAGCCGTGTCCTCGTGTTTGGAAGGAGGAGGGGCTGGGCAGATGGTCAGGGATAAACCTGGGGCAGCACAGCCTCCACTGTCCCCCCATGCCCATCCCACTCTGCCTGCCCTGGCTCCCACTGGTCAACCCAGGAACACTGAGGACCAGTAATACTTTTAATGACCCTTGGAAACTGTTTGCCAGCCCTTGAAGGGGCTGAATTAAAGGGGTGTGTTCAGCCGTGGCCTGGGTGTGACAGAGCCCGGGGGAGAGAAGTTTCCCTCGCCCTGCAGAGCAGCCGGGGCGAGGAGCACGACCCCCCTCTCTCTGCAGGCCTCAAAGAGCTTTTCCTCCCCGCCTGGCTCTGCACCCATGATTCCAATTAGCCAGCTCTGTGAAGTGGTTTGGGGATGCAGCTCGTACGAAAAGCACGGTGAAAGCAAGCACAGACAAGCTCTGCAGAGCAGGGGGACACGTCCACATGTGGCAGCTGTTAGTCACAGCGCCGGGCCCTCTGTCCGGGGTGACTCAGCCGCACCGAGAGCTCGGGGAGCCGGGCAGGCACGGCCAAACCGTGCCATTGGGCCAGAACCCCGAGAGCCAGCGCCTCACTGCAGCCAAGTGTTTCTAGAAACAATTCCTGCCTTTGTCTGGAAGCACCGCCAGCTCTGAGCCCACGGGGAGCTGCCGCTCCTGAGCCCCCCCGAGGCTCGGGAGGGTGCCCCGGTCAGTGCCACTCCTGTGGGTGTTTCCTGAGCCGGGACAAGGACACCCCAGGCTTGGGGAAGGGCGGCTCCCGGCCCCAGGCTGGGTTATCCAGCCCTGGCCCCAGCTTTTGTGTCAGCGGGAGGGAAATCTCCGAGGATTTGGCTCGCAGCAGACAATGATGCCATGAGCACAGTTTTTCTCAGTGCCAATGAGTCTAACCTAATAAAAGGGGGAAATTTCCACTGACCGCAGGGGAGTGGGATGGTTGAAACGGAAAAAAGAGGTGGAAAATTATTTATGACAGTGTAATTGCATTTGAGACAGCTTGTATCCAGCCAAGATTCCACAAGAAATTTAGGAAAGAACAACTTTAGGTCAATTTGATTTTTTTGTCNGAGGGAAACTTCCCTTTTGAAAGTTGGACTCTGCAACCATATAAGAACCCATAATCAAAATTAATGTGGAAAATAAATTGCTGGCTGGCATCCCTGTCAGTGATGGACACTCACTGCAACTCTGCTGTCCTGAGACAGCAGCACGTCCCAGCCCTGCCAAGCCCTGCCAAGCTGGCATCTTGCTCTGGTTCCCTTAAAATCGGGTTTTATTGTCCCCAGGGCTGGAGGGAGGAACAAAAGGATGCCAGAGCTGTGGGCAGGGTGGCAGTGGCGAGGCAAGGAGGGGCCTGCTCACACCCAGGCCAAGGGCAGGACTCCACGCTCTGCTCCCGGCCATGCCTCATCCTCAGGGGCCCCCAGTGCCTATCTGGGGGACAGCTCTGGAGCAGGGGAGTTTCATGCCCCAGCAGATGCTGAGTCACTCTCCTGTGGCCTCCTGGAGCTCCTGGCACCATCAGCTGCTCCCTGGCTAGCATGAGGGCTCAAACCTTGAGTAAATGATGAGTATGTGATGCTCTCTGGCTCCAGCTGGGCTTCTGGGTGTCACACTTCCAAGGTTTCCTCTGCCACCGAGGTAACCGGAAACCTTCATTTTTTCAAATACAGGTGAGACTTCATGAACTGCAAGAGCCTCTCTCAGCTTGCTTGCTGGAGTCCAGAAGTTGGAGTTTTCAGAAAACTCACCAGTTCCTGAAAAAAAAGCTTATTTTACAGCCAGAGCTGTTTGGTCTCTTCAGCAGAAACCTGGGGCTGCAGAGGAGTCCTCTGTGCCAGCAGGGCACTGACAGGGCTCCAGAGCTGTTGTCTTTGCACAGAGGGATTCCTAAGATTTAACCTGGCTTTGTTAGAGAATGTGCTGCTAATTCCAGTGGTAATTTTATTATGTGTCATTTCCCTCCAATATTTGGTTCAAAAGATGAAGACTAAACGTAGATTTTAAAATTATCCAGATTTCAGATCTTGCCTCTGGGAAAGCTTCAATCTCATCTTTTGTTTTCATTTCTGGATTTTTGCAGGTCTGCAAATGTGTTTGTTTTAATAATGCAGCTGCAGGACAGATTTAAAAAAATCAAGTATTGCTGGCATTTAATATCTCTAATCCAGCAGTAAGACAAGTCTGACAATGGTTTACTTAATGTTCAACAGCCTTTTCTGATTAAGCAAAAGGTTTGAAGTGATTATAGTTTATTTACAACAAAAGTGGACTTAAATGAGAGTTAATTCCTCCCCCTCCTCCCTCATTGGGCAGGGTGCCAGTCACCATGTGTCTGCTTCACTCCCTCTTCAAGAGCATCCACAGAAGCCATGGCAGATGTTCCCATCAGGCTCTCCAAGATGAGGTTCTCCTCCAGGAGCCCCCAGGAATGCAGGTGCCCCTGGGGCCCCAGCTCATCCCTGGCACTGCCTCAGGTGGGAGCCTTGTTCATTTCCCTGTAGAAGGTCTGGCATTTCTTCAGCTGATATTGCATGAGGAAATTTTAATTTCAAGCACCAACAAGTTTTATTTTCCTTATCGTTAATCAAACAAGCTTGAAAAGCAAGAGGTCACTGTGTGAGCTGAGGCAGCAGCCCCTGGAGCTGGAGTGTCACATCCCTCTGTAATCCAGAGACATAGCAAGAAGGGAAAAAACAGAAAGAACAGCTGAGTGCTCGAAAAGAGGAGGCAAAATTCACTCCCAAGAGATGCAAAACCTAAGTGGATTTTTAAAAAAATATCAAGTGGATTTTGATTTGTTTTCCGGGCAAAATATTTCCAATAGAAACTTGCAAATAGGTTTGTTTGCTTTATTTGTTTTCAGTAGACATCAACATTCGCCATTGTATAAAAAAAGCTGGAGGGGCAGCATCCAGGGGCTCTTCCCAACGATTCACCTGGGACTCCCTGACCCTGCCTGGCCCTGCCAGGTCCTGGCCCCACCTGCAACACCTGCAGGGCACAGCTGGGGGCTGGAACAAGGTCGTTATTCTGACACCGATGGCACTCGCTGGGCACAGAGTGCTGGGCACCTGCTGATAACAGGGCTGGTGCTTGCTGGGAACAGACCCCCCCTCAGCCAGGAACCCCCCTCCAAAAGCCTCTCCTCTCGGGTTGGGCGGGTGCATTTCCATGTTGGGAACCTGGCAAGTCTCAGACCTCCCTCGAGCAGCTGCAGAGAGTGGGGTGAAGGGGAGGGGGAGATGGGGACACAAGCTCTGTGATGCCCCGGGGCCAGGAGTCTCTGTCTTCCCCCTCACCTGCACAAACATTGAAGACCTTTCTGTTGAACACTCATCCCCTCCTGCTCAAGGAGCGCCTATTTGTCACTTTCGTGGCATCATTTCCCTGCCAATTGGAAGCAATTTTCCTATAAAAATGTAAAACTGCTTCTCCAAAGGAGCGGTCGAGCACACGCCTGCGGCCAGCGCGGGGGAGCGCTCGGAGCTGCGCTCGGCGCCGGGGTCAGCAGGGCGCTGCCTCGGGGGGGATTTGGCATTTCCCAGCAGCAGCGGCAGCTCAAGGGACACAAAGAGGCCCCAGAGCCAGCACCAGGCACTGCTTCTGTCCCTACCTACCGGATCAATGGAGGCCCCGGCTCTCACCGGCAGGGAGTGCGGGGAAGAAAGACACAAAAGCTTCGGAGAGTGAATAAACTCAATTAGATCGCTGTAATTGCAACAAGAATTAGTGTGGGGGTCGGGCACATGTGCCGGCACAGAGCAGTAATTAAAAGTGCCATGTTTGCCATGCTGGGGAGGAGGCCTGCTGGGTCCCAGCAGTGCCCTTTGAAAAGCTCCATGATGGAGCTTCGAGCCTGGATAAATACAAATGTCAGTGCCTCGCAGCCTGTGGGGGGACTCTCAATCCACAGCTCAGTGGGAGAATCCCCTGCTTTACATTCCCATCAGTTGGGCTAATTTCAGAGTCAGGCTTTGATGTGCTTTGGGGAGCCCTGTGTGCTACCCACTTTCCCAGCGAGGCATCCTCTCCCTTTCTCAAATGCTTTATTAATTTTCTCCTGTGGTTTTTTTTATCCTCCCTTTCTCTTGGGCCTGCCTGCAAGTTCTCTTTTGTGCTCACCCAGCAGGGTCCATAGCAGAGAATTTATATCATTCTGAAATATATATAAAGAAGGGATAAAAGAGGAGATGGGGGAACCTGCAGAGACCAGAGCAACAATCTGTCCTGGGAGCAAGGGTCCCCTTCCTCTGGCCACTGGCCCCATGTGGCCACAGCGCTGATGGCACCAGTTTCCCAGCTGCATCTGGAGCTGCAGCTCCCCAGCTCTGCCATCAGCATGGGGACAAGGATGACTGATCCCCCAAAGCCCAGCAAAGGTGACAGTGGGCTGTTAAGCAGGGCTCCCCACAGCAGCTGTGCAGTGGGAAGGATGGAGCAGCTGCTCAGGGGTCTCTCTGGGCCCCCTGCCCACAGCCACTGGGAAGGGCAGTGGTGCCCCCAGCACCTGCCAGGCTCTGGCTGGGCAGGCTGTGACCTTGCAGGGGGTGTCACTGCCGTGGCACAGGGTGCTCCTGGCGCTGCCAGCAGCATCCTCACAGCCCTCAGTGCCCCTCCCGAGGAACAATGGCAGCACTGGTTGTGCCTGGCACAGGGCCCTGCCCACTCTGCCGTGGAACCTGGAGGTTCCCTTGCCCATGCAGCCCGTCCCTGGTGCTCACCAGGAGCAGCCAGTACCCTCTGGGGACTGTAGTTGGGTTTGGGAACATCGCTGCTGGGGTGTGCAGCCTCCCCTTCCTATCCCTCCATGAAACTCCAGCCTCCTCTGCCCCATCCCCTTCCCCTCACCTGCCCCCCTGATCCCACCCCGGGCTGCTGCTGGGTGATGGTGACACCACAGCGAGCAGCCCAGGCTGCCCAACCCCTCCGAAGCTGGCATCCCGCTCCCTTCCTGTTTTTTATTATCAACTGAATTTGGCATGAAGGGGATTCTCTCCCCACATCCCATTGGCACAAAAGAGGTTCAAAAACCAGCAAAACCATTGTTTGTGCTTGAAGGGTGGGGACCAGGGTGAGGAGAACAGCATGTTTAGAGCCCAGAGCTAGGAACCATGAGAGCATCTGGAACAGTTCGTGGGGCAGAGGCGTTACAATTAAATAAAAATGGGCGATTACAGAACCGTTCCCTGGCTCTGACACACACAAGGGCAGTTTCAGCAAATGTCTGAGCACGCAGTTAGAGGGGATTCCTCTCCTGCAGGCCCAGAATAAATGGAGTTTTCATCAGGAAGGACTGAGGCTGGTGCGACTCCCATGCGTGGAACCGAGGAGCAGAGCTGCCCTTTGCCAGGGCACGGTGCAGAGGCATCTCCCACTGGAGGCAACGTGTGTCTGGCCCCAGCCACTGCCACAGCCTGCTCCCCACACAGGCTGGGGAGGCTCCTGCACCTGCCAAGCTCCCCAGCCCCTTCAAGGGCACAGGATGCTCAACCTTGGCTGCCAGTCTGCAGCTGGAGTGGAGATTCTGAACTGGCTTTCTCTTCTATCAGGTCCCTGAGGAGCATTTTTGCCCTGTCCCTCCAGTTCCTGCTGTTTGCAGGGAACTGGCAGGGCTGGACAGCGTAGCATTTGCAGATGTACAAGTCCTGCGGAAAAAAATCCTACTGTTCAAGGACCTCATCCCCATCCCCTGAAATGCACTGTTTTCATTAAAGCAGTGAAATTGGATTTCAAAAACCCCAGGCTTGGACAATGGCCCTTGATTTGGGCCTGAGGAACAAGATCCAGAAGCAAAACAAAGGCTGTTTCCACAATGGTTGAAGGGGAAGGGAACCGGTCCAATTGCAAAACTTGGATCCTGGCATCGAGGGAGTCTTTGTGTGTGAGACCTGTGGCAATGGATGGCAGTGACTTCAGGAAATTCAATACTCCCCTAGCTCATAAACAGAAAACAAGGAAAATAAACTTGGGCAGAATGAGAGGAAGCAGAGAGCCAAACCGTGGATTTCTGCTGGGCTGGAAAAGAGCCTAGCTGTCCCTGGACACGGGTCCTGGGCTCGATGGCTACCGAGGACGTGTCAGGGTGCTTGGGGCCACTGAGCAGTGAGCACTGGGCTGGGCAGCTGTAGGAGGCAGCAGCCACCCCTCTGCCGCGGGCACTGGGAGGGAGGAGAGGCCACAGGGAGCCAGGGCAGCAGAGGTGTGCAGGAGTAGCATGGCAGGAGCCCCATGCTGCCAGGCAGCTGCAGGGACGGCAGCAGTGCCCAGCACAGCCCGCCCCAGGGCGCGCTGGAGGGGACAGGGGCAGATTGCCTTGTGCCATTTCTTCTGAAAGCTGGGAACACTTGGCCGCAGCAGAGACAGGGCTGGGATGGCCACTTGAAAAGAAAATAAGTTTCTGTGCCAGCCTCCTCCCAGCACACGCTGGTGCACGGTGGTACCACCCGATCCCTCTTGCAGATCCTCCGCTTGTGCAACGTCCTGGGGCAGCTCCTTGTCTTGGCATTTCCACCTCCTCCTGGCTGCTTCCAGCTCTTCAGGGGAGGAGAGCCAGGATCCGTGCACGGTGCCTGGGAGGGGAAGAGGAGCCCGTTTGCCTTAAAGCACTGACCATCATTGCTGTGTGGCAAAGGAGCAGCCCCACACCAGGCACAGACATCATGACTGGGGATGCAACAAGAGCAGGGAAGGGCTGGGATGGGATGAGGGCAGTTAAAGGTTCAGTGAAAGAAATTACTTTTGAAAAAAGCTTTTGAGAAATGGAGCTGATGACTCCATAAAGCCTCAAATCCACTGCCAGATGATGCCAGTTGTTGTTCAAAAACCCAAGAGCTAACTCTTGGCTGCAGAAAAGAGGACCCAGTATTTAGACCATTTATGAGCCACAGAGGGTCAGCAGAGATATGAAATCTGTGGATCCATGGAATTCCCTCAGTACCACAACTCCATATTTGCAATTACAGATTCATGGAGCTCAGCATCCCGCCTGCCACCAAGCACTGCCTGTAACCCTTCTGCAGCCTCAGAGCCAAGCTGGCTGCCCCCACACCACTCTAGGCACTGGCCTTAGGTGCACCCCAGGGGGACAGCATGACACAAAAGGTTCCCCAAAATCTGGTATGGGGACACTTGTGTGTCCCAAGTCACCCAGCCAGCTCCACAGGAGCAGGGGATATGTGTATGTGTGTGAGTGTAGGAAAACCTATAGAACTTTTATGATAAATTGTCTTTCTTTTGGCTCAGCAAGAGAAGCAACATCCTCCCCCTCAATTTGGGCAATTATCCTTGGCTATTTCAAGTTTTAAACTCCTGACTTATAACAGAAAAGCAACCAAGAGTGGAGCAGGGTGGCTGAGCTGCGTGTGCTGGCTCACGGCAGCACCAAAGCACCAGAGCAGGGCCTGGGCAGTGCCAGCACCACTGCCCCACAGCCCAGCCTGCCCCTGGTGTGTCTGCAGCATCAGGGCCAAGGGGCAGGATCTGCCCAGCCCAGGCCTCTGGCTATCCCTGCCATGAAGAAGCCTTTGCCTGCACAAACAAGCACAAACCAGACTAAAGAAATCCAAGCCAGCCACCTACTGCTGCTCCTTGGAAATTCAGAGCAGCGTCGTGCCTGACCTTCCTTTCTGACACAGAATTACATGAGAAATACTAGAGATAAAATACAGTGGGTACTTCACTGGAGAAAAAACATCATAAATCAGTATGAGAAGCACACTTGTATTTTAGAGGAATATGTCAGATATGCTGTCCAGCCATTAAATTTCACAGGTTCAGTTTAAGAACTTCAGGAGATTGCTGGCATTGCCTGAAAGGGAGAAGAAAATTAAAAACACATGCTGGGGGCTCCAAGTGAGACACAAAAATCTGAGGATAATCCTCATTGCTATCCAAGATATAACCAAATAGGCACAAGAAAGAATTCCATTCACCTGCCTGGAGAATGGCTGACCATAACCTCTAACGACAGCAGGATTAAAGACATTTCTTCAGAGAGGATGGATCAGGTGTTGGCTGGCAGCCTCAGGTTTGCCCAGCCCCAGCTGATCTCCTCCTGTGCCACTAGTCTGCAATGTTGCACAGTCCATGCAGCTGAGCTTGATGCCAGCCTTGTACCCTCCCAGAGAGGCCTGGAGTGCTGCTGTGCTGGCTCCCTGTACCAGGGGATGTGGACACGGGGTGCGGCATCACTGCGCAGTTGGATCTGACCTGTGAGGTGTGTGGGAAACCGGGACCATCACTTTGTGTGGTGGCTTTGGGAAGGCAGAAGAAGAGGTGCTGTATGCCAGGGGGTGCAGAGAAAGTGAGGGGACAGAGCCAAGGTGCTTTTGGATGTTTCTAGGCATGAAAGTGGGCCTTTGGGAAGGCAGAGGGAGGTAAGAACCAGGGAGGATGAGGCTGTGCTGGCTCCTGGGACACGCTGTCCTTCAGACATCCACACAACACTCTCCTGCCCAGCCTCAGGCACAGGTGATGCTGAACATCCCTGTGGAGTACCAGGACATGGGATGGTGTACCAGGGGAGTACCAGGACGTGGGATGAGGTACCAGGACATGGGATGATGTACCAGGGGAGTACCAGGACATGGGATGAGGTACCAGGACATGGGATGGTGTACCAGGGGAGTACCAGGACGTGGGAACCAGGACGTGGGATGAGGTACCAGGACATGGGATGATGTACCAGGGGAGTACCAGGACATGGGATGAGGTACCAGGACATGGGATGGTGTACCAGGGGAGTACCAGGACGTGGGATGAGGTACCAGGACATGGGATGATGTACCAGGGGAGTACCAGGACATGGGATGAGGTACCAGGACATGGGATGAGGTACCAGGACATGGGATGGTGTACTATGGGAGTGCCAGTATGCAGCTGTGGAAACGTGTCCAGGAGCCCTGCAGATCCAAATTCCCAGGAAAAAGGATCTTGAACGGAGTGGTGTCATGTGGAAGTGAAGCACTGGGAGCTCAGGGGTGTCCATGTAGACACAGTGGGAAAGCCAAGAGGCACCATCAGCAGGGACTGTGGAGCTGGGAGATTCTGGATCCAAGGACATTGTTACTATACTTCAGATTATATAAATAACTCTCTGAATAAAACCACATGTGACCACATTCTGTTTCCCATCCCTCTGCTCTGCCGGCAGCACACAGGCTCTTGCAACACTTGTTTACTGCGGAGACTGTATATAAAGTGAAAATAGTTTGCTGGGTCTTATGTTTTCACTTTAATTCTCAGTGTATAAAAAAAAACCTGTGAATTTGCTAATGGGCCTTGAAGACGTATTTTTAAAGCAAGGGCAGCATGACTCGGTGAGTTGCTACAGAGGATTACAGAAGGAACTAGGTTTGCTAGGAAAATTATTCCCTTGAGAAAATCTGCAACAGCTGAAAGGGCCAGAGCCTGCTTCTTTCCAAGAAAATAAACACATTTCTGCATCCAAAATCAAGCTTCATCTCAGGTAGAGCAAGCTTGTTTGTTCTCTGCTGTTTATCTGCTTCCCATAGCTTTGGTGTTTGATTTGATATTTGAAGGCCAAACATACACACCTTGTCTCCCAAAAGGAAGATTCCTATTGTGTCTATAAAGCATACTTTTGGACAGAGATAAATGGCAATGAGCTCTAGGAGTGTCAGAGCCAGATGCTCAATTGAGATTCCTTTATACATTTCTCTAGTTCACTTCAGAGTTGATCTTGCATAAAAAATATTTTTTTAGCATTAGCTCTGACTTGCAGACTGGAGGGAACCTCTGGAGCAGGAGGATTTGCAAACAGTCTGCTCAGGGGCCACAAACCCTCAGCTTTCTCTTTCCTGGTCATTATAATCCACATGCTTTGGGAGATTTGTACCCAGGGGCAGTTCAGAGCATTTGATTTGCTGGAGTTTTCTGTTAAACAGTGACCATGTCCAGGGGAGCAGCCTCTCCTGTCACTGGAAATGGGGGAGTCAGTGTGAGCCTTGCACTTCTCCAGGTAGTGAATTCCCTACTCACAGCCTAAACCTCCTGGGGAACGGTCCCTGAAATTCTCCACAAACATTTGCCAGTTCTTCCTCCAACAGCCAGGAACACCTTGACAGGTGAGAAGGCAATAAGTGGTGATCATATCTACAATTTTACGATTTGATTTTACGAGACCTGCTGGGGAAATACCCACATCCTCTCCCATCATTCCTGCAGTCACTGTCCCTCTGTGGGGACTCTGTCTTTGCCAGCGAGGGGATACAGTGCCTGCAGCTCTGTGCAGGGTTACAACAATCCAGCATATCTCCTGCCTCTGGGCAATTTTCACTATTTTACCCCTTTCCATCTCCATATCTCCTGTGAGCCGTGTGGGGAACACGCTGGGTTTTCTGCATCGCGTTAATCAGAACCAGGCATGACCACTGGCCCTTGGGCTGGTGGGAGAGCAGGAGTTAACCCATCACCAAGGACGAGGCTGTAATTGCCACTAGGCTCCCAAGATGAATGAGCTTTTAAGGACTGCCAACTTCTGAATGGAGGCAGGAGGACCAACAACAGCACCAGCTCAATAACCAGCAGCCAGCGGTGGGAGCACATATGGAGGCAGCGTGGTTCAGCTGGAAATAAACCCTGGAGGTGTCAGAGCAGTGGATAAGGGCTCCGCTGGCAGCGTGGAGGTGGAAAAGATGAAATTCTGGCTGCTGGAGAAACAAACAAGGCTGCCAGGCTGGACGTGCGTGTGAGCCTTGCTTCCCTGCTGCAGCCCGGGGAGCCGGAGCCGCAGCGCTGGGGTTGACTCAGAGGCTGGCGGGCTGGGGAGGCTATCCCGGGCTGTTGCAAAACAGCTGCTGCCTCCCAGCTCCCACCAGGACACATCTCCGGCTGGGGCTTGGATCGTTTTAACCCAGCGGAGAAGCAGCAGAGAAAAACAGAAAACCAGGAGCAGGGTTTGGCCTCGGGAGACGACGGAAAGGCAACACATCCCACAGAGGGAATCCACAGAGCAGCACCTGCAGGAAAGGCAACACACCTCAGAGAGGGAATCCACAGAGCAGCACCTGCAGGAAAGGCAACACCTCCCACAGAGGGAATCCACTGAGCAGCAGCTGCAGGAAAGGCAACACACCCTGGGACCCCACAGAGCAGCAGCTGCAGGGGACAGAGGCAGTGGCTGGGCAAGGACTGGGGGCTGCCCCTGCAAGTCGTGGTGGGGTCACCAAGGTGCACCTGCTCTTCCACAGTGTCGACACTGACACCTCTGCACCAGGCCTTGTGGCACAGAGGGATGCAGGGGACCTGCTGTGGTGTTGCCCCTGACTCCAAGCAGCTCCTGGAGACCTGCACAGCAGCAAAAACATTCAGAGTGTTGTACATCACCCTGTGAGCAGCTCCCTGAGCAGGGACATGGGACATGGAGGAGCTACAGCTAAGCTTAAACATCTGGTTCTGTGCATTCCTATATTGTAATAAAATTAGTCTTCCCACAGATTTCACATCATCTTTGTCCGGGCATCACTGAACTGTGAAGAGAGAAACTTTTTTTGGTGGTTTTCGGAGGAACAAAGAGGCAATCTTCATCTGATGAGGTGTCCTGGCAGCCTCCTGTGCTCCAAGGCTGCATCTCGTGCTGTCAGTGCAGCCCCGTGCCCTGGGACAGCTGCCTGGCCCACAGCACCCAGACTGCAGAGCCTGGGAGAACTGTGGTTCCCAAGGCCTGGGGATGGTGAGAGAACCTCACTGCAGCCCACAAAGACCAGGAACAGTATCTCCCAAACAGAAAGAGGTACCAGAAACACACCTGCAATATGGATCCCCCCTTTTTGGCCCCCGTTCAAGTGAAAGGGCAACAAAGAACATAAAACAACTGCTTAAAGACTCACAGTCCCAATAAAGTCCAGGGAGGACCATTCCCTGCAACTCACCCAGGCCTCTACAAGAACAGCCTCAGCACCTCCCAGTGTGGGCACAGAGACAAAAAATGCATTTTCCCAGGAAAATATGTACCTGCTGGAGGCAGCTCAGCAGAGGGAGTGGGCATAGAAACCCATGGAAAATTAAGAGTGCAAAGCAAAGCTGAATCAGATCATACTCCCTGATGAGCATGGAGTTGTCTTCCAGTTGTATTCCCCAGGAGCTGCCCTGGAGCCCTGCAGTCCCACAGCTGCTCCCATGGGCTCCTCCCAGCACTGCTGCTGCACCGTGGCTGTTCGGGGGCTCTTTACCTTTCATCATGACCTCCACTCATCCTGCTGTGAAGTGCCTGAGTGGGCTCTCTGGCCTGCCTGTCATCCTGTGAGGGCAAGAAATTCTACAGCGCCAACACAACTGTGAAGAGAGTCTCCTTCTCTTCAGCTGGCCAACACAGCCTGTAACCCATCAGCCCAATGTGTTTATTTGGAGTAGGCATGTTTAAGAGACTCTGGGCTTATCTTAAGTCTCCCACTTAAGCAGACAAGAAAGGTTCACAGGGCTGTTGAAGGTCAGGGGAACATTTGGCTCCAGCCACCCCTTGCAGATGATAAATGGCTGATGGGGGAATGCAAGGAAATGGGACAGACTTGGCTGTAAATGTGAGTGGACAAAGTGGTTTCAATAGAACCTGACCATTTTGAGGAGCAGAATGTAACCCCCACTCCCAAGCCTTGTCCTCCCCAGGGCTCTTTGCCCCTGTTCTCTGGTGCACAGTTTCCCCATGGGTCAGAGCAGGGAAATCCCAACTCTAAGTCTTCAGTAGCCATTTTTCAGTGGGACTAGATTACATTTAGTCCATGACTTAGCAGTCTGTTTGGGAAAGGGGATTTCATTCCTTTGCTTCTTCATGTCAGAATGGATTTGCTGATCCCAAACATGTTCCTCGCACTTTATTTAGGGCTTATTATGCATCATTTACATTGCTGAGCTGTCACCAGCCTGTCTGCACAGTGCAGGCAGGCAGGCAATGCACTCCCCTGCCCTCTTGCTCTCCTCCCAGATGTGGAGCTGGCAGGATAAGGCAGTTAGGAGATCCCTTGTCTGATACCATTTGTGGTTTTGGGGGTTATTCTACTCTGCAGGGGCCAGGCAGGCTCAGCACAGATGGACATTTTCCCTCAGCTGCATTCCCAGGAACAAAGCACCTGGAACAGGCTGTTTTGCAGGACAAGATTTGGTTTTCTCATTAAGGGATGCCAGGTGATCGCTCTTGAGCCCAGCACCTTTGCCTGTATCGTGACAGGAGGTTCCCCAACACCTGCAGTGCTCACTGGGTGGATCACAGCTGCAGCAATGTCAATATTCTCCCCTGAGTTACAGGCCACCTTTCCTCCCTGACAGCCCCTGCCACACACTGCAGAGGGATCTGCCTCCCCACCCAGCACCCAGCATGAGAAATGGGCAGAGATCCCAAACTCCTCCTGCTCCAGAGCTGCTTTCTACCCAAAAGGAATCCATGGCTTCTTGTAGGACCCCAGGAACTGACCTGCTGACCTCTGGGAGCTCTGTAAGACAAAAGAGCAGTGGCATGAGATGCCAGATCCCTGATGATGACACAGGAGGGGGAACACACACAGGCCTTACTGTCCTGGCCCACATGAATGCTTTGTCTGATGTACTAAAAGCTGGGAAAATGGAATTTATTCAAATTAATGGTTGCAGATATCATCCTGAATTGAGCCAGAAAGTTCTACTACATGCAAAGAGTAGAATTTGTACTTCCCAAAGCATGTAGTTTTATCTGCTACTGCCCAGGTAGGACCAGCCTGTCTTGGACTTCTGATCTCAAAAGAACAAACAGCACCATCTTGCCGTGATGCCAGGACCTATGCAGAAAGATTTCACAAAGGCAATATATACTGTTCCAGTGAATGGACTGGACACTGTTTCTTTCCAGGTGAATACTGAAACCAAAGTTACCCCTAGATGTGACTATAACAGCAGCTGTCAGTGTTTAGCATTTGCCCTGTAGTTCAGAACCACTTACTCATGAAAGGAAAGGAACATCAGGCTGGTGACTAGTGGGTGCTGACACCAGTGGGCCTCAAAAGAAACAAGCTAAGCTGGGGAGGATCTCCCTCCAAAGGGCACACCTCTCTGAAGCTTTTTGAGTGAGGACCCCAAATCAGAGACACCAGAGCCTCAGGACCAGCGAGGGCCTGACATGTGCAGGCTGCCCTCTGTCCTGGGGCAGAGGTGGGGATCCTCATCCCTGCTGCTCCTTGGCCAGGGTCTCCTCCAGCCCCAGCAGATGCTCTGCAGGAGCTGGCTGTCATTTCAAGGGATTCCTGGAGCAGAGAGCAAGGCTCAGCACGTGGGGCCAGAGCTGGGCCCCCATCCATACCTGCTTATTTTAGCCCACGATTGCCTGACTCCCAATAACCAGATTATCTTTCTGTCTGCTGTTAAATTTACATTGAAGCCCAGCACCTTTGGCCTGGGTTGCAGCCCTTGGGGCCTCATGGGGCTGTGCATGGTGTGAGGCCGGGGCCAGGGCTCCTGGCAGACACTGGGGCACCTGGCAGCTTTCATCACACCTGGTGGTACGTGCAGAGCCTGTTGAAAACAATGGCTTGTAAATGCAAAGCTCCATCTCCAGTTACTGCTCCCCTGCATCAGCCAGTCCCCTGCTCTCCATGAGATATGTTCCAAATGATAGCATTTGTCTTTAATAAATGGGCACTATATGAACTGCCTCCTATGGGAAACCTGGGAGTTCTAAGTAAAACCTGATGTTTCCATTTCACGATAATGTTTTTGCTCTGAGATGAATTCCAACCCATCCCCTGTTTAATATCAGCCAAAGGTGTGCAGTGGGTTTGTATTGCTATTTATGAAATTCATGTTGCTGGGCTTAATCTGTTTCAGATTGTCCAGCTATCTCTGTATCAGCTTGACCCAAAACAAGGATGTTCTTTTGCCACAGTCATAACATTCAGGAAGGATAAAGGGCAAAGCTCCTTCCATGGCCACACAGCATCTGAATGTAGATATGAGGTTCTTCAGTGAAATATTTCCTCAGAATACCTTCTGTGATGCTTCCTTTTAAGGCCAAATCTGTCTGCACTGGTCCTTACTCTAAAAAGGTATCTGAAATGCAGAATGAGTCTCCATGTATCAGAGCAGCCTTGCTGCCACACTCCTGCATGCACTGTGAGTCTGAGGAACAGACTGCCATGTGCAACACCTGGGCTTTTCAGGCTATCTTGTGTGTCCCTTGAATGCCTCTGGTGTCAAACCCACTGATCTGTGTGCACAGCTTGGACCTCGGTGTGCTTCAGCAGAGAAATGCTTTACAGGAAAAATGATGATTTCTCACCCACTCAGCAGACACCTGTCCTAGCATCTCTTAGCACTGGAGCTAAGGATGGAGCTCAAAACCCACTCAGAGGATGGCAAAGTGCCACAGGTAGGAGCAGCTGTGTTTGACTCAAACAAAGGAAAACCATGCACTGAGCAATCCCTTGAGTCCAGGGCTTATGTTCTACCCTTCTGTCACGTCCTGGTGCTGCATCACCCAGGCATTTCTAACAAAAGCAATGAGATAAACTCTGCCCCGTGGGAGTTGTTCTGCTGGTATCTCTTGTGACAGGAGAGGGGAAGCAGAATGCTGCTTCATCCCCTGCTCATCTTTGCAGAGATCCCTGTTCTGACTCAACCTCAGAAGGGAAAGAAAATCCCTTAAATAACCTCAAAAGATTTAGAAATCATACTCAGGGAGGCACCATCTGTTGGTGTCACTGCTGGAGAGAGAAGAGAAGGTATTACCTGAAGCTGTACAGTCATGAAGAACTGGATGAGAACAAATACATATTGCAGCTGGATTTCTCTGCTCCCCACTTTTCCACAGGGAAAACACCATCACAGAGAGTAAATGATGGAAACCACAGCGCTGTTAGCTGAACTCTCTGGCCTCAAAACTGTGTCATTTGGGAAGGTCTGGACAGGACAACCTCCATGTGCAGGGCTGGGATGCAGGACCGTGGCCTGCAGGGACCCCAGTGCAGTGAACCCTAGTGAGAACCTGAGTTCAGCTCATAGCAAATGCCTTTTGGGGATGGAACAAAATAAAACAAACAAAAAAATTAAAAAAAAAAAAAAAAAAAAAAAAAAAAAAAAAAAAAAAAAAGAGAGATTGACCCATTTGAGTTCCATCTGTTGAGGTTTATAACTGTTCTCCTTATAATTGCCAACAGACAATGTGAATTGCAATTAGCTAATTGCTTGCTAACTTTGCGTTCTAATAATAGTCATGTTCCAGAGTTATACAAGTTTGGAGGCTGCTGCTGTTCCCTTGCAACTGGCAATAATAAATAATATCATATTCCCTCAGCTTTGCCATTTCTTCCAAGTTTCATCCCCATGCAAATTGCTCCAGCATGTCCTAATTCCCTGACGGGATGGCAGAGGCATCAACAGCACTTATTTGTAGTTCCCTGCACTGGGAGGGCTCGGCACATGCGTAAGGATGTGGCACCAGGAAGCTGTGAGTCCTGTGTGCCACTTGTCCCTGCTGCAGGGCCAGTGCAGCAGAGCCAGGAGGTGCCTCTCATCTCATCCTGGCAGCAGTAGGGTCTGCATCCCTGGAAACCCAGCCCTCCCATCAGCATGTCCTTGGTTAGAGCTTTCTGGAGGTTTTGGGTTTTGTTTGGATTTTTGCTTTCCCTTCACAGGATTGGATGTGGCCCCGGCCCCTGTAGTGACATGTTTTATTACCAGTAGCTTCAATAATGTCAGCACAGACCCAGACCGGAGCTTTGAGAAGCACAGCAGCAGAACAAGCTGTGCAGTGTCACCACTGCAGCGATAAGGGGAAGGGGGGTTGACCCCAGTGGGGCTCCCAGGGAGAACAGGGGTCAGGCTGGGCGCAAACCCCCAGCATCCACTGGATGGGGGCCACGGAGAGGTCCCTTCCACACAAGTGAACTTTCCGGCACCCCTCTCCGGGCTGTGTGACCTCCAGCTCATTACTGCCACGCAGATGCAGCTAATTGAGAAGCACAGCAACAGCCTGATCCAGCGGAGTCAAGGCCAATGGAATGAACATCATTCCCTGGCGCACGAGGAACTACTGAACAGGGAGCTGCCAGCAGGCTGACATCTCCAGAGCCTACAGACTAATCTCATTAAACCCGACCAAAAAGCCTTTCAGAGCTGGGGGAGACGCGTCCAGGGAAAGCTGGGCTGGATTATTCACCTCTGGGGCTTTTCCACATGCCTGGTTCCCATCTTCCCACAGCACAGGCAGGGGGGTGTGGCACCCCAGCTGCCAGGCATGATGCAGCACAGGATGGGCAAACCCTGTGCCTGGGCACAGCCCACGGGAGCTCTTGGCTCCCCAGGTGGGGCTTGCACAGGGGCTCCTGTTCAGGTTCCCCATGAGCAGAACTTTCTGTCACTGCCTCAGGTGTCCCCCAGCCCCTGCTTCCAGCAGACCAGCTGCAGGCTTCTTGGTTCCAGAGCTGCTTCAGGCTGCTGCTCGTCTGGGCACAACTACACCAACTTTCTCATCCCTAACTTCTCCCCTCTCCTGCTCCTGCCATCTGACTCACAAATAGATTTATGAAGTTTAAAAGCACTCCTTGTGCAAGCCATGTTCCACAGCCTTGTGTTCCCACTCACACAACTTGCTCTCACCCTGTTCCCTGGGGTTTGGGCACAGGTAGCAGAACTGTACCATGAAAGGGAGTTTTCCTTGGCAAAGCCACAAGGGCTTTCCCTCACAGCAACTGAAGATTGCTGTCCTCTCCCCATGGCTCAGGTGCACAGGGCAGGAGGAGGTGGCTCTTGCTCAAACCAAGTAGTGGGACACAAGGAGCTGGAGGAATCCAGCCAAAGGAACAGCTTTGCTCACTTCTGCCTTGGCTTCATCTGTGAATGTTTTCTCTCAGCAGTGGTTGATGAGTTTCAGACTGAGAGAATGTTAGGAAACGAAAGGGAGAAGGCTGTGACACATTGCACGATGTGCCAAGGGCCGGTGGTGACGCACGGCAGCTGGCAGGACTCTGCCATGCACCTCACCTTTGCTGCCCCACAGGACCTGCCATCCTCACCCTGGCTGTCCCAGCACACCCACAGCTGCCCAGCACCAGCTGCAGCTTCTCTGCTCACACCAGCAGCTGGGGACCATCACCTGCTGCCCCACATCCCCAGCAGTGACACTGGCTGGGTCATGCCGAGGGGGCAGGCAGAGGCTTTGTAGCAGAAGCCTCTCCACTCAGAGGAGGAGAGGGGGTGGCAGGAAAGCTGCCAGGGTGTGGCAGCTGCCCAGCAGAGCTTGTCCCCAGGGCCACTGGCAAGCTGCAGATATTGGCCATGGTGTGGCACAGGAGGCCGAGGCGCCACAGGACCACACTGCATCCAGGGGAACATCCCTTCTGCTACCCCCCATCTGGATCATTGCCAGGTGCTCCTGGACATGAGGCCGTGAGGTTTGGGCAGCTTGAATTTATCCCCCAAGCTCAGGGGAGCAAAGAAAAAGTCCTGCTGGGCTCAGCGTGGGGCTGAGGCTGGTCCCCAACTGACAAGTGGCCATGGACTACACACAAAAATGCTCTAAAGCTGACAGCACCAAATGTTTCTTCTCCATCTAGCACAGTTGTTTAGGAGTCAGTAAGGAACAAAACTGCATCTTGTAGGTTTTAATAAAGTTCTTGGCGAACAGTTCAAACACCAGGGGAGAAGCTGGAGAGAGAGGCTGGATTTATGGGAGCGGGAGGAGATCGTTTGCTTTCTTAGGAACTGGAAAAGATTAATAGTGTGCAAAGGCTCTTGGATTCATTCCTCACATAGCAGAATGGTTAGGAGACTTACTGGCTTGATGTTCTTCATCCTGCCTTCCCCAAGCAGCCCAGAGACTGCCTGGGCTGTGGAGAAAAGGACCAGGGAGAACAGGGAGCCATCCCGTGTCAGCCCCAGTGAAGAGGCAGCTGTGGAATGCTGGGGGACAGAGGGGAACCAAATCTCAGAGTGCTTTGTTGGGAAATTAAAGAGATGCTTAATATTTCTGTATATTCTGATGTGTGGGGAGGCACTGGTACCTGGGGAGGTGGTGGGAGTGCAGGGCAACAAGGCAGGTTCATCCTTCCAGCACATCCTTCCATCCTGGGGTGCCAACAGCACAGAACTGTTCCATAACAAGAATATGAACCCAGGGAAGGTCCAGTCTCTCTCCCACCACAAGCATTTTGTAATCACCATGTACCATGTGAGGTAAATCCTGAAACAAATTAAAACTCAAGAAAAAAGACAGGAGTTTCCCACGTTCCACTGAACAGCCCGAAGCTTCTTTCCAACAGCCAAAACCTGCTGCAAGCCTCACTGCACACGGAGTGCAGGGCAAAGATGAAAAGCCACTGGACACACATGGGAAGCCACAAGATGTGACTTGCAGAGTCTGTGCTGGACAGTCAGAGTGGCTTCAATCCCATGTTCAGTCTCATTTGGCTCTGGAGTGACAGACAGCCCACGTCCCCAGAGCTGCACCAAGGCAGCCTTTACCACGGCCTGTGAGGCTGCAGCAGCTCCACACTGCCCACAGCCAGGACAGGACACAGCTAACCCAGACAGCGTGAGCAACAGGAGCCACTGACCGTGTGCCCTGCCCAGCCACCTCCCCAAAGGGAGTCATCTCTACTTGGGAGGAACAGTCGTCTCCCCAAAAACAAAGTTACGCTGGAAACTGGATGAGAGGATGGGCAGAGCCACTAACTTTCCATTGTTGGTCCCAGTCAGAGGAACACTGGACAGATCTCCTAATTTCTCCAAGCTGCTGCAGCTGGGAAAGTCCAAGCCAGCAACCTGACACTTGGCTGGTTAAGTGCAGCATAGACTGTTTTCACGATTCCATAGACAGCCCTGGAGCTGTCAGCTATGGAATAGAAACTTCTGTGCTATTTATGGTTATCTGTTGTGCTCTAATTCAGGGGTGGAAGGCTGCAGTGGTGCCTAAAACGTTTCACTGGGAGGCAGAAGCAGCTCTTCAGAAGACATGATCAGTTTGAATTTTCAAGTAGTACTAGGAAATACGTTTGCTCTTTCAGAGAATGAATGAAGAACTTGAGCAAAACTGCTAAACGTAAAAGTTCCTGGACATCTGGAAAGAATTAGTCAGGAAGATGCTTGGGACAGGGAGCTCAGGCAAGTTCAGGAGACACCTACTGCAGATCTGTGTCCACAGGAAGAGGGAGCAGGAGGGGAAGGGTTGGGGGGAAAAGCAGGAAGGAAGGATTGAAATAAAACCTCTGCAGGACAGGCAATGAAAACAGGCTCTGTCTGCATGCAGTATGGGCAGCCCTAGAGGGTCTGTGGAGTGTAGGGGGTTAGGAGCCAGGCCACATTGGCAAAGAGCTCACCAGGTAACTGCTTGTACCTGTCCTTGCAAGGGCAGCCAAGGGCTGTGTGCTGAGCGTGTCCCACACAGGAAAGCTCATCACTGCTGCAGACCAAATGGGCCCCCACTCACTGCACACCCATGGCATCAGCAGAATTTGCCCCTCCTTGGAGCTCAACAGGGCAAAAGCTGTGACAAAGTCACAAGCACTAGAGAAACACTGAGTCAAGAGTGGGCAACAGAGCAAAAAGGCCAGCTAACAGGGAGTGGAGAATGTTTGCTGTATTTCAGAACAGATAAGGACTCAGGCAGCCCCTCAGCAAAGTCACTAAGGAGTTCTGCTTCAGGCCAAGATGAAAGTCTCAAAGAATAAGCACAAAAACCATAGGGACTTGTGAAACTCATGCTTGGTTTATTAAATGAATCACAAAGCTTTTTATCACATATTTCTGCCTCCGAGTCACTTTACACTTCAGTTCAGGTGCCAAATCCTTTGTCTTTTCCATAACTGTGGACTCTTGTAATACACTCAGTTTTGGAATCTGTTTCAAATCCATGAGCTTATGCTGAAGCAAAGCTTTTGGGTTTGTTTTGGAAGTCTGGTGTTACCAACAGCAGGTCCCCACTTCTAAGCAGAACTGCAAAGGCCCCGCTGCACCAGAAGCCAGCACTCACCCATAGGGGAGGAAACAAAACAACCACACACGAGTCAGATGCTCCTTATAAATGTTTGTGGGCATTTGAATTTAGTAACTGAATTTAGTTTGTGCTTTTCCTGTAAGTGAAGAATAACTGTTTTCCAATGGAGTTAGCAGGAGGTAAAGCTGAAAATCAAAGCGTGAGCTTTGTGTTTCCTGACAATTTTACTTTAACAAGGTAGCTCCAGCTGCTAACTGCATTTTATTGCATTCCTCAAAGGCAGATCTCAATGCAAGAATATTTTAAGAGCTCTACTCCAGAAATAAAGGTACTTGGATTTATTTTTATGGTTACATGTATTTTACCAGTTGGTCTCAGAGCTCTTAGTGCTGCCTCACCCACAGCCCCACTAAGGTACAGCACAGGCTGGAGTCCCTGACCCCGTGTTTGGCTCCCCAGGCAGCTGGAGCAGCAGGAGCTGCTCTCACTCACCTCCCTCCTGTCCCCATACTCAGGAAGGTGCTGAAATCTGGCACCCAGAAACATCCCCCTGCTGTGAGCAGGTGTCTGACTCAGCCGCGCAGGTTGCCAGGCAAGGAGGAGCAGGAGTGGCCTTTCCACCTGCCTGCTGACAAGTGCAACACTGAATGCCACCCTGGTTTATGGGGGAACCCTCAAAGCCCCAGTGACCCCTGGGCAAATGGCAGCTGAAGGGGGTTCTGCACACACGAGGAACCACGTCCTCGTTAGCACTGGGGTCCCTGGCAGCCATCCTGACAGAACATCCAGGTCTGGAATGGAACAAGCCCACAGCTGATCCCAATTAGAGTGCTCTGATGCAGAGGCTCACTCGCACCCTGCAAAACGCTGCAGACAAATGCAACTGATGACATGGCCCATCAACCAGGAACAGCACAGAGCAATTAATCACACCAAAACTTCAATGGCACCTCCTTCACCCCATTTCAGTCAGTCAAGAGTCAGGGCATGGCTACTTGCAACACAGAAAGTTCCCTCAGCACTTGTAGCAGGACTGTTGTTAGCACAAAGACAAACATCAGGGGCCAAACATCTGGGAGAAGCAGAAGGGCCACCACTGAACTGTGCTGAACATCTTCCAGAATTTAAATCCATTTGTTCATTGTGCAGCTGTCCTGAAGAGAGGCTGACAGAAGAGGGGTGTTGAAGGGTTGTACAGTATGAGCAAATTCTGCATCCAAGCATACCGGGATCTACTGGTTTGTGATGGCGATACATCAAGGCCTGAGCCAGGATGTCGGCCCTGACTCACCCTGAGCCATCAGCCTTGGCATGCTTCAAACCCTGTGTAAGGAGCACAAGGCTGTACAGCCACATGAGCCCCCGCCAGCAGAACCCACCTCACCTCCACCCTGGGCAGGGCACCCAGCACCAGGAGCTGGTTTTCTTTGCAGGTGGTTTTCTTTGCAATTAGAACTCGTGCAGCCCTCATCCCTGCTATGAGCACTGCCAGCCCCAGCCCTGAGGCAGCACCTTCCCACCCTTGGCACCCCCCAGCAGCCAGATCTGCTCCCTCTCCGGCGCTGCTCTTCACAGGTCACGCAGTGCCCTCAGGTGGCCGCGGGGATGCCCCAGGTTGGGGACACGGAAACCTGAGCACAAACACACCCACAATGTGTCCAATGCAATCCTTTATTGGCTTCCTACGAGAAGCTGCAGTTCCTTACCAATGCATTATTTAGAGACAAACACCCCGCTGCTTCTCGGGAACGTTCAGAGGATCAGTGCCATGGCCAACAAAAGATGCCCCTGACCTGTCAGCAGCAGCAGCTACCAGAGAGTGCTATTTTAAGACTGATTGCAGTGGGCTCTGGCAGAGGTAACAAAGCAGTGTACTGTAACACCCTTGAAAACTGTCCATGTCAGAACTCAGGCATCTGTGCACCTCCACAATTACATTTTCAAGACAGATTTGCTCCTTTCTCCTCCGTGCCCAGGTGGGATGAATGCACACACACTGCTCAAGGACATGAGATGACCATGTTTCAAAGCCCCACTCAGACATATTCTCTTTATTTGTAAGGACAGAGCCCAAGTATCTTTCATGGCACCAGCCTGAAGGACTGTTACACTCACACATCTGCAGCATCTCATGTAAATATCAACATTTTTTCCATTATAAAAAACATCCATGTCAGGAGAAGGAAAGGACAAGTTCCACAGCTGGAGGTGACCATCTTTTGGCTTTTTTGGCTCAGCCACTTCCTCAGAGACCGAGGCCATTTCCACTTGAAAATGGCACAGCTCAAACATTTCATGCTGAGGCCAAGAATCAAACTCATTCAGCCTCCAGAAAGCACCACGAGAGCTCCCTCAATTCCTTGTCCCCTTTGCAGCATCCCAGAACATGCCAGAAGCTGGTCAGTGCCAGTCCCTGCTGCCCTGTCAGGAGCCAGGTGAGCAGCTCACCTCCCGATGGTTCTCCACAAACAGCGAGACCTTCAGGAGCGTATCTGAGCCAGAGAGAAAACAACAACCCTGTCAGCTTGATGCATATACCTCTATCCTGTATTCCCAAAAACTGAACTTTTTTCTAAGGGCAATTAATAAAACAGTCGGTAAAACTGATTGAGCAGTGAAATGGGTCACGGAGCCCTTGCTAGGCTGTGAGGGAGGATGTTGCTTCCAGCTGTGCCCAGGTGTGACAGTGAGTACTTTCAACTGAAGCTGACCAAAATGTCAGAGCAGGTCAGAAAGACTGACTGAGAGGGGTCACCCACTGCTGCTGAGGCCAGCACAGCCAGCACGGCCGGGCCTGGGTGCTGGCCCCAGGGGCCCATCAGCACGGAGCCCTGGCAAAGACCACTCGTACACAGAGCTACCTTGAACGAAGTCTTCTTTGTAGCGCTCCAAAATACTCTCCCAGGACTGCGGGAGGGCTTGCACATCTGCCAGGCTGTCCAAGCTGAGGCGCTGCAGGAGCAGTTTGCTCTCCAAGTACCTTCGTGCCCGGTAAGGACAACAACGAGAAAATCACCCCACCCCACCCCACCCCAGCGCTGCCCTGACACCTCCAGCGCTGCCCAAAGACCCCCAGCAGGATACAGGTGCCGGTAGTAGCTCTCCACGTCCTGCAGCCCCTCCAACACCTCGGCCAGCGAAGGGCAGCGCGGGCCACGCCGCAGAACCCCCGCCAGCCCCAGCTCGGCCGGGCCCCGCTCCTCGTACAGCCGCAGCACA
>VZTR01026763.1:103137-168362 GCA_013400775.1 Chaetops frenatus | reverse complement strand
GAGGGCGGGCGGCGGCCGGTTCGAACTGCAGCGCGGCCCGCACCGCCATGGCGCCCGCCAGGAAGAAGGGCGGCTCGAGCTCCCGCAGCAGGAAACTGGCGGCCTTCCTCAAGGACTTCGACCGCGAAGGTAGGAGCGGGAGAGGGACAAGGAGAGGAAACCGGAGCGGGAGCGGGCATGAGAGCGGCCCCGGGCCCGTCGGCGGGGCTAACGCCGCGTGTCCCCGCAGTGAACCGGCGGCTGGAGCGGCTGCGGGTGGACGGGGAGTGCTTGGTGAAGGAGATCGAGAACCTGTACGACATGGCGATCCTGCGGCTGCCGGTGGAGCTCCGCCAGATGAACTGGCTCGAGTACTACGGTGCGGAGCGGGGCCGGGGCGTGCTGGGCTGGGGGAGAGCGTTCCCCCTTGGATCACAAACCCCAAGGGGAATAAGGGAGCAGCTGGGATCTGCTGCGCCTGCAATCCCCAGGGAAGCATCCAACGGGCTGCCCGGGGCTGCTGCTCCTGTTCTCTGAGGCTGGAAACTGGCTTGTTCTGGGTTTTACACCCCAGTGGTGGCAGCCCTGCTGTGCTGTGTGAGCTGTCCCGGACATGTACTGATTTGTCTGAAATGTTTTCTTTCTAGCTAAAGAAGGAAGTGGAAAGACGCTGGAGGAGGTAGCCATGGTAGGTTTCCAGCACAAACACAAAGCTCTCTAGAGCCATCACACACTGCTGCAGGGGCTCCTCACGCTGGAATAACGCCCTGGAGCATTGTTGTCTTACAAGAGAAACAGTTACATCCATATTTTCACAAATGTTTCTTTAAAATTTAACAATGAGAGATACCCATTGTATCAGACGTGGGATTTACGTGGTCCTGCTGCTCCCTACTGATCTTTCCTTATCTGCTATATTCTGCTCCCAAATCCCTGAGAGCACAGGCACTGAAATGAAAGCATTTCCAAACTGGTTGAGCAGCAGCAAGCAAGGCACACCTGCAGCTGCCAGCCAGGCACTGAGTGCTGAGGGTGTGCAGAGATGCATGAAAGGGCCCAGTCTGAGCACAACAGCAAACAGGGAGCTGATCTGGCTGTAAAATTATTGGGTTTTTTTTCTACAACTTTGATTTACAAGAACTTTGTGCTGCCAACAATCCCAATGGTTCCACCAGTGTTTTTAATTTTAGGCTGACTTGGAAATAGCAGAAATAGACAAGCTGACAGCAGGAGTTATCAATGCCCCGTTTGGCATCATCAAGAAAGGTCAGTTTAAGCATTGTGATGTGGTTGGTGAGGTGGAAGTGTGCTGTGGTTACTTAGTGTGAATGATAATTCAGTTCTTGCTCACATGCCTCAGTATATTTAAACCAGGAACATAATCCTGCTTTTACCCCTAGTACCTGCAGTACCTCTAATTAATTTTATTAAAGCTTTCAAAATAATCCAAAGTAGTGTTCTGTCAACCATTAGGATTGCATTGGAATTTATATTTCTGAAGCAAATTGTTGCCAAAACTGCTTGTAGTTGTTTGCTGTTTGCTTCCCCTGCTATATAATAATTTTAAAGTTATTATTTACTTAGATAACACTTTCTATTTCTAGTGGATAAATTCAAAAGGAGCGTTGAAGCCATTGAGGAAACAGAGCCTCCATCACTTCCTCTGCCAAAGAAATCCAGAGTTGACAACCAGTGTTCTTCAGAGACAGAGGCTGAGAATGTGAATCCAAGAACTGCCAAGGTGAATTGGGATGACTTTATTTTCAGGATATAAACTGATGACTAGAGCTGTCCAGGATGCTCTGAGGGAGACTTCAAACAGCTGTTGCTTCCCAGAGAATTCTGGCAATGGGGGAAGGTCCCAAAGGCTTGAATGTTGTTTGTGCTGGGCTCTTGTGCCATGAAAAGGGACTGAAGTGCACATTTTGTGTGAAAGCATCTGTTTGTGTGGGCTCAGCGGTCCCACAAGAGGGAAGTAACTGATCTAGTGAGTGATGTCTGCTTCAGGTGAAGACATGCTCCAAAAAGCCACCCGTGGCCAGGAGACCCCCCTCAGCGAGAGTGAAGCGCATGAGCAAGAGGTAACGAGGATGTCTCTGTCTCATCTCTAGAAATGGAGAATGAGAGTGGAAATATAAATATCTCTCTTTTGTGGGATGGACTTTGCTTCAGTAGTGGCGCGGGGAGAGATGTGAATGAAAGATGGACAACTGCCTCTCCTGTGAGAACAAGCTGTCCCTAGTTTTGGGGGTCACTGGATAGTCATAACCCCTGGGTTTAGTAGTGATCACCTTCTTCAAGTCTTTGACAAGGGCCTGTACATTTGTTAAAGGTCATGTTAGGAGCAGATGTTTATTTCCCTTTAACAGATCAAGCAAAAACAGCTTTATCACTCCAGCTACTGGCAGAATGGTTGATATCTGTGCTCGGGGAGGCAACTCCATGATTACACCCAGATTTGATTCCAGGTTTGTTAACAGAGAAAATAAATATATCTCCCTTCTATCTCTGATACAATCTGCTTTACGCCATCTGTTAGCAACACAGCCTTTAGTGGCTCTTTGAACCTGAAATGAAAGACTTGGACTAGAAGTGCTGTGAGCAGATACTCCTCACTCATTGCTGAGGTTTCTGAAGGTTGGTCAGAGAGACAAGAGAGTCTTTGTTTGTAGTAAAGTTATTTATTGTATAGCACAGTCAGTCTCATGGGGGTGAGAAGTTACAGTCTATGCCATTATGCTAAAGCCTTCAGTATCCCAAGCAGAAACAGCAGCAGGAGAAGGGGGGGATGCAGCATCAGCATCCCAAAGCAGCAGCATCTTCTAACAGCATCTTCTAACAGCAGTCTCAATACAATACATTATATTCACTAATTATTCAATCAGCTACAAACACGGTTCTGTTGTAATTTTCTTGTAGTTATCCTAATTTAACACAGACGTGTGCACTTCTTACACAAAACTTATGCAAATAATTTATCGTGTTCTATCTTTCTAACGACACTGTGCTATGTTTATATTATGTCTAGGGCGTAGTTAATGTAAAAAGGTTGTGTTACTGAACTTTAAACTGGACTTTAGGGCTTTTCCACTAGTTAACACAATCTGTTACGTGTTTAAGGTATTTTAAGGCATATTTCTATTTGTTTAAAACTAGATCTAGATTCTTGTTTCATGTTAGCGTGGCTTTATGTATCTCAGTTTCTCCGCAGATCTCAAATCAGCCCTTGCATCCGTCTCTGCCTCCAAGCCTGTGTGCACCAAGTGCAGAGGGATTTCTATTCCATTTCCATCACCTCATAACGTGTTGTTTCAGGGTGTTCAAGACGCCGGGTCTGCGCACGCCCGCCCTCAATGAGCGCGTTTACACCATCTCTGCCAACGGCAGCCCCCTGGCCGACAGCGGGGACGCCGTGCTCACCCTGCCCCTCGGCGGGGGAGAGGTAATTGCCCACCCCTCACCTGCACAGGCAGGGCTGCAGGGGTGTACAGGCACCTCGTGGTGCCTCACAGCTCCAGTTCATCCACTCTTGTCTCTGTAGCTGTGCCACCGCAGTTTGTCCGGGGTTTGATTGAGCTTAAAAGGGACTTTAAGAGACTCTTAGCCCGAAGCAGGAGCTGCTCAAGGTGGTTGAAACAGAATAGGAAGATGTTTTGCTATGCATTGACTTTAAAACACTTAAAGCAGTAGTAGTGCCAGTAATGCATTAATGCACTGCAGGGAAGGTGTGAGATGAGCTTCTGTTCCAGCTGAATGTAATTCTCTGCCTGTCTATCTATTAGGCTTAGATCTTAATCTCTTTTATTTTTTAATTTAACATTTTTACTGCCTCCAACTGCTGCAGCTGACCAGGCAGAAAACCTGAGATTTGAGTTTGTTTCCACAGAGCATACGTTTGACAGCAAAGGATTTGACCAAGAAGAATTTCCTTCAGCTGAACCCCAAGGCCCGAGGGCTCATGAAGAAGCTGTCAGTAAGTCTGGGTGTTTCTGTCAGCCATGACCTGAAGCTGTAGGGCAGTGCTGTCCCTCTGTCATCAGTCAGGAGAATGTTGAGCTGCAATAGAAACTCCTTATTTCCCCCTGGCCCTTTGTCTTGAATTTTGGCTCACATCAGGTGAAGAAGTGTGGAGCAGGGAAGGAGAGGCAGGAGCTTTACATCACATCTGGGTGAATACACAGGAGGGAAAAGAGCTGTTGTCAGTGCTCTGAAAAACAAAGTTGTCCTTTAGGCTGGAGCTGCAGGTGTTTGTGGGCTGTACCAGTGTCTCTGAGTAGTGATTGATTTCTCTTTCCTTTCAGGTTTGTCTCGCACAGGCTTGCAACGAGGCAAAAAACCCCCTAGATGGAAGTCAGTGAGCAAAGACATCCCTCTGTAAATACATTTTACATTTAGGACTGCTACCTTCATTTAGCTCTTGTTCTAATTTGTATCTTCCTTTCATTGAATTACAGCATGGAAGCTAAGAACTAGTTTTTCTGCCTATGATATGTAATGGTATCAAAATAAATTGAATTTTTTTTTTAATTTGGGGAGAAAAAACATTCCTTATTTTTTATTTCCTGTAAGGTTGAAACCATGACACTGTTCTCTTGGGCTTGCAGATTATCAAGTGGGCAGAAAGCCTGTTGACTGGCATGTTAAGAGTCATGTTTGGAGTAAAGAACTCTGCTACTCTAACTTTGTCTAGAATTTTCTTTTTTTAAAAAATAGACCTGTTTCTTTGTTAGCTGGTGCACTGTCCTTTCCAAAGATGCCTCTTTGTCCTTGATTTAAGCCTCTTTATGGGGCTATAAACAAGGATGTTGAGACTTTGAAACCTTTTCTATATTTGAGAAGTTCTACTTTTGGCAAAACCAGGCCTGCAGCATGGTTAAAAGGGAGACTGACAAACTGCAGTCAGAGCTCTTGGGTGCAGTGTGTGGCATGGGAGAAAGCTTGCAGAACAGCAGTCATACATGGATTTCCTTTGGAGAGCAAACCTTTTACTGAAGGAAGACCTCATGGATATACCATGGATTTGGAAATCTCTCTTTGAGAGGTTTTGGCAGGTTCCAAGTCCTAACTAGAGATGGCAATAATATATCCCACTTAGCTACACATCCACCTGCCTTGCTGTTTAATACTAATTAAAAGTATCAATTAGCTGTAAATAAAAACATTTATGTGTTTGTGGACGTGTAAGTTGAGATTCTGCTTTAAATACCAGGAAAACAAAAGTAACTAGAATTTTAGCCTGCCTAGAGAATTCTTTTAAATCAACACTGTCTGGTTTAAAAGCTCTCGTTACAATCTTTAAGATCAGAGCTCCTGCCCTGAGCCAAAGCCTTCCCAAAAGACATTTCCCTTGGGGGAGAGCAAGCAGCAAAGGGAGATCTGCCAGCAGCACAGGGAACAAGCCTGTGACCATTCCACCAGGGCTTGGGTAGTGCTGGGTAACTGCAGCCTGGCAGGGACAAACCATTCCTGCTTCCCCTGGCTGTGCTGGAACTCAGCCCCACTTTGGGCAGGGCTTCCTGCGATCTGGGCAGCTTGGAATACATGTTGAGCTGTGGTGTAAGAACTCCAAATTTCTGCCCAGATTCATAATGGAAATGTGAAGCTATAATGTGGAGGAATAATGAGCCAAGCAGGGAGCCAGTGAGGCCCCTCCCCTGGGCTGTGCTGATTCTGAGCTCCTCGCCAGGGGCTGTGTCAGGCCCTGACCAGCAGCTCGCAGCAGCCTGACAGACATTATTTCTCCCAGGTTTGTCATCCTCAGCATCTTGCAGGTGGCCATTGATTCAGTGGCGTTGTAAGACATGAATAGATAACAATTCCCTGCTTGCTGACGGAAGGGATGATGGTTTGGAACAAATTAGAGCTGTCTCCAGGCAATTTGTTTCATGCAGGAGTTATTGGTTTGAAGGTGCAGGACAGCATGTGCAGCTCTGCCCCCTGACTTTTATAATTCCACCAAAAATCTGTGTTTCATGGGTCAGCTTGAAAGCATGAGGAGGGAAAATATTCCTTAGGTGTGGATGATTTCATGAGTCTTCTCCCTTTTCTAAATCAGTGACTGGGGAGCTGTACCTTCAAAGGTGAAATGAAATGCATCTCTGGAAGGTGCAGCCACACCTCTCCATACACATCTCCCAGGTATATGTCAGGGACTGCCCTGTGTCCAGGAGGCAGGCTGGGTCTTGGCTTTCACAGCTGAAAGTCTGAGCCTCTCAGGAGACCAAAATCACTGCATCCAATTTATTCATAGATGGGAGCTTGCTAAAGGCAGGATTTCTCTCTTAGCTGGGCTGCACCTCCAGTCTGTGTTGGCTGTGAATTTCATTTGCAGCTAGATAATGTGGAAACTGTTGTGGCTGGGCCTGGCTTTGGAATTTGGGCGTGGTGGGGAGAGGGGGAAAGAAGGGAGGGTGGCTGGCTGTCACCAGAGCTGGAGAAAGCAGAAATGTCCCCTTAAAACCCAGCTGGAGGAAGCAGAGCCTACGTGGTGCAGCTTCAGAGCGATCTCAGCCTTGTCTCTGATGAGAGTAGGGAATAAATCGTCTGTCTCAGAAAATTACTGCCCACAAGCCACCGAGCTTTACACTCCCCTCACCCAGAAACGTTATTACACTGAAGAGCAGGACTAGACAGAATTGCTAATTTTAACCTTGTACACAGACACCAAAATCCCAGGCCCCCTCCCTTGTCTCTCCAGGGGAAGATTCTTTGCCTGCTACACCGTAATGACACTAATTCCCCTTAATAAGGGCGAGACAGGCAAGCCATGTCCTCAAATTCAGGAGCGATTACGTGTGTGTGACACCCGTGGGAGGATGCCTGTGAACTCGGGCCTCTGTGCAGAGTTCCCAGCAAGGACCACAGCCCTGGGTGTGCTCCCCGAGCCGCAGTCACATTCCTGCAAGCCACGGGCTGGGGGTGGGAGGTGTTCAGGGCAGGAGCAGCCCCAGCTCTGCTCCCCGAGGGGGTGCCTGGAGCTGCAGCTGTAGCTCCTGCCAGTGCTGCTGTGCTCTGCTGCTCTGTCAGGGTCACAGCCAGCAGCCCAGAGCAGCTTTCCAGGGAAAGGTCTGCCATCCCTATAAAGCACAAACCCTGCTGATGGTGCAGGGTTCAGGGCTGTGCTGAGCAGGGCAGCCAACAGGCTTCATGTGCCATTTGAATTGAATTCCTTTGCTGTGGGAGTAGTAACTGGAAATGTCAGTAAGGTCTCAGCTGCTGTTGCTGAGTCCTAAGCAGGACTGGGACTCGATTACAGCCCCAAACTGAACACAGTGCCCTGGAGGAAAGCTCTGCATCTGATGCTGTCAGATGTTCCTGTGTATTTCACTATGTCCCAAAATAAAAAATTTGTGAATTTTCTTCCCACTTATCCCTGAAATAGTCTGAGAGCCCTGAGGCAGGATGGAGGGGTCAGTCACCAACAGCAGCTTGCAGACCTGGGTCTCTCCCTGTCCACCCTGCAGCAGAGCTGGGGCTGTGGTGGCAGAGGGGTAGGAGCAGGGCTCTGCTTCAGCTGGACAGCTGATCTCCCACAGAGGGTGACCTTGTGTCCTGTGAGCCCAGGAAGCTGGATCCTCATGGCACTTGATTGATGGGATCTGAGGAGTCGTTCTCTCTCAATGTCACTCAGCTGCCTCTGCTGACTGCAAATGAAGGCACAAGAAACCAGGCAGTAATCGATGCCAAATTGAAGGTGGAATTGGAAATGCCTCTGTCTGGAGCGTGGGGCCAGAAGGGGCCCTGGCCAGGGCAGCACTGAGAGAACAGCTCAGGCCCACTCAGATATTCCTGCTTGGTCTTTCTGTTCCTTCATTATTGCTCAGAAAGGTGATGGAACACAGCTCTGTGGGAATCTGCTGGACAAGGGAGACCTGCCACGAGCTGCCAGCACTGAGTTCTGTCTGGCCAAGCAGCTCCTGCAGATCCAAATGTGCTGTCACCCTGCTGGAGCAGGACAGGGATCCGGAGTGTGATGGCTTCACATTCACAGCCCAGGGTGCAGAGACAAGAGCAGATGGAAGAAAGCACGGTGGGGAGCAGAGCACTCAGAGACCACGTCACAACTGCCAGGCGTCAGGGAATCCTCAGGGTGTGGGGCAGCAGCCAGGCCTTTCTATGCCTGTCTGTGCCTTCCTGTGCCTGTCTGTGCCTTCCTGTGCCTGTCTGTGCCTTTCTGTGCCTTCCTGTGCCTTTCTGTGCCTTCCTGTGCCTTCCTCTGCCTGTCTGTGCCTGTCTGTGCCTGTCTGTGCCTTCCTGTGCCTTCCTGTGCCTGTCTGTGCCTTCCTGTGCCTGTCTGTGCCTTCCTGTGCCTTCCTGTGCCTGTCTGTGCCTTTCTGTGCCTGTCTGTGCCTTTCTGTGCCTTCCTGTGCCTTCCTCTGCCTGTCTGTGCCTGTCTGTCCTTGTCTGTGCCTTTCTCTGCTTTCCTGTGCCTGTCTGTGCCTTTCTGTGCCTGTCTGTGCCTTTCTGTGCCTTCCTGTGCTTTCCTGTGCCTTCCTGTCCCTTTCTGTGCCTTTCTGTCCCTTTCTGTGTCTGTCTGTGCCTTTCTGTCCCTTTCTGTGCCTGTCTGTGCCTTTCTGTCCCTTTCTGTCCCTTTCTGTGCCTGTCTGTGCCTTTCTGTCCCTTTCTGTCCCTTTCTGTGCCTTTCTGTGCCATGTTTTGCCTTGGCAGAATGGGGACCTCCAGGCTGGTGCAGTGCATTCCCCAGGCCAGCACATTCAGCCCTCGGGCAGCCTGAGGGAAGGTTGGGAGAGCTGAGCATTGATCAGGGGCTGCAGCTCAGCCCTGAGCACGGGATTAATTTGTGCATGAGTGCCCAATTCCCTTGTACCTGAATCCCCGGCTCAGGTGTGAGCACCCAAACAGGATCCAGGTGAGGGCCTGGCAGCAGTGTCTGGCAAAATGGGGATTTGCTGCAGAAGTTTTTCTAAAGAAGCTGCTGTCCTGGGGCCCCTGACTGAGTTGGGGGCCCAGAGGGGCATCACTGGTACTGTCCCCATTGGTCTCACCAGAGCTTGGGGTTGGGAGGATGTGCCAGCACAGCCCCAGCACATTGCCTCAGCCTTGCTGTGCCCAGTGAGCAAAGAGGTCCTGGACACAAAAGGGTTTTTTTCCCTCTACCCTTTCACCTGCCACTTCTGGAGGTTTCCAGAGTGGAGGACAGTGAAGCATCCTTCCCCTGCCATGCTTGAATGGAGCCATTCCATCCTGTCCCGTGGCTCAAGGAGCAGCAGTGGCTCTGCAAGGTGGGGCTGGAACTGCCCACAGGGACCCAAGTGACAAATCATCAGTGACATTGTTGAGGGGAGCATGCACACGCAGTGATGGGGTTGTAATGAATTAAGTGCTGTTAAAATTGATGCAGGACTGCTTTAAGGAATGTGCATATGTTGTGAGGAGTAGGACACAGGTGTGATGAATATTGTCCATCAGCTGTGATAAAAAGCCTATCATCCCAATACATATTTTCAAAAACTAATTTAAGGCTGAAAGAGATTATTAAAAATGAGGAGAGGAAATTGTCTGGGATATATTTAGAGTCCCTGGCTAGGTAAGATGAATTCCAGAAGTCGAACTACTGCCTGTGGGGTGAAAGGGATGGATGTAGGTATTGTGCTGGCTCGTGATAAGAAGACTGAGGGCTGAGGCAATGGTCCTGCTGGGGGAGAGGGAGAGTGTCTGGGGAAGAAGAGCCCTTGCCTGGGACTGGTGTGTTAGGGACAGCTGTGCTGGGGTCCAGGAGGGACACAGTGCAGGGTCTGTCCTGGAGCCATCAGCCCTCCCCCAGGGAGTGGAGCAGGACTCTGCCCCCAGCCTGGGGTCTGGCTGGTCCTTTCCCACCTCAGGTTCATTCCTGAGTCTGTGGCTGCTTTGCAGCTGGGTGGTGGGGACTGGTGAAGCATCCTGGGGGCCCAAGAGGAAGAATGCTTCTGCAGAATCAGGTTCATGAGTGACCATGCCTGGAGATGCTCAGGAGAGAAGCCCCCAGTGCTGGTGCTGGGTGGGCTTAGACTCTGTCCCTCTGCATTTCAGTCTCTGACATTAGGAGGACACGTGTCCCTGCATCCCAAGTGCTGTGCCAGCGTGGCTCTGAGGAGATGAGCATGGCCAGCCTGCAACCTGCCTTGCCCTGGACATCTGGAGATCTGAGTTTTGATCTTGGCTCTTTCCTCACTCTTTCATTTATCTCTCTATGCTGTTCTCGATGACAAGATCATTAGAAACCCAGTTGCTGTTGCTGAGCTCTTGCTCCTGAGCTGTGTGTAGCCATGGACAATGCCTGCAAGACAAGACATTTAATTGTGTTCTGCCAGCAGCCACAGGATGTCAGCCAGGCAAATTTAAAGCCAGGCTGGATGGGGGTGGGAGATGCACCTCCATTACTCACCAGCCTGGATGAGGTTTAGCTTTATTGTATCCTGAAATAGCCAGAGCCTGGGAGGTGCTGATTGAAGCCATTTGAAAACATGACAACATCCTGGGGACAAGAGGTGTCTAATCTAATGAAGCCAGAAAGCATTAGCTAAGAGCTGTGCAAAGCGAGGAAAACACAATTAAAGCATTCCTGAGGACAGCTGTCGACCTGCATCAGGGACACTGGGACAGAGACATTGGAATAAGTCTAATGAAAATAAATGATCTGTTTGAAACGTTCCTCAAGTCAGTGAGAGAGCCCCAGCCACTTCTGGGCTCGGCCTCGGAGGGTCCCACCAGCCACAACGTGGTGCAGGCCCGTGCCCATGTGGGGTTCCCTGAGCAGGGCTGGGAGCACCTGCCTGTGCTGCCTGGGAGCCGTGGCAGGGCCTTGTCTTTGCAGCAGAACACCCCAGGAGAGTGTCACCACCCCAGGAGATTGTCACCACCCCACCCATCCCCTAGAGCCAGAATAAGGGAGCCACTGGGATTAGTGCCCATGCATGGCACACCAAGGCTTTCTCTGGATAAATGCCCTTCCCGAGGCTGGCACTCTGATACCTTTCTCACCTTTTGTTAACCCTTCCCTCCCTGCAGAGTTTTGTAAGATTTTTTTTTTCTCTAAATAACCCCTTAAAACCCTTCAGGATGGTGAGGTGCAGGGGCCAGTGCTCTGGCTGGGTGGGCAGTAGTCCTGCCCAGAGCCCCCTGTGTCACCACCGTGGTGTTGGGGAAGTGGAAATGGAGGAAATGCTCCTTTTTTCTTCAGTGCCCGGAGTGCATTGTGCTTTGTGCTCTCTCCTCCCAGCTCTGCTGTCTCAGAGCTGCATGTAGGATCTGGGTTTCATGCTGGACCTTCAAATAGAGACACCTTCCACTCTCCCTTTAGACTCTTGCTATTAGAAACAGTGATTAAACACACCCCCTCCTGTACATGACTGGCAAGAGGCACTTGTATCAAACCACGCTTCTTTGGCAAGGGTTTAAATTGACAGTGACAAGCTTATTTCTAGAAGAAAGTTTTATTTTTGGGGAGTTTGATTCATCGTGCCACTTCTCATTTTGATGCAGTGTGATGTGATACCTAACACATCCTTTCTCCCCCGAGGCAAATCAGGGATTTGTGCATTGCTGTGAGACAGTGTGTGCCTCAGGGATCCACCTGGCTCTCCTCAGGAGAGACAACACTGCTAACCATGATTTTAACCAGCTCAGGGAAACTCTCATCATTTTTGGGGTCTCTGAGCCTGTTTTCCCCCGGGGTGTACAGCATCCCTGATGTACATCCCATTACCCTGGGAGACTGTATTTATGGTCACAAACAGCCATTTATCCAACACAAAATTGCCATCACCCAGGAACACCTAAATCTCACAAAAACCTTTTTCATTGCCCTCTTAATCTTTTTGCCTCCTAGTGTTTAATAGAATTAATTTAAAAATATTGAACAGCATAAACCCTCAGGGCTGAGTGCCATCCCCGTGGCTGCCTGAAGGGACAGCCCCACCACCTCCATGCTCAGGACTCCAGGAGTCCCTGGCCCTGCAGCCACAGGGATTTATGAATCACACAGGCCCTGGCAGCTCTGGCTGCTGCCCCACTGCTTCCCCATCACACCTGAGTTGTATTAAGCTTCCAGCAAACTGAGACACAGAATTCCCCTGGGAACATGTCAGCAGGAGCAGCCTTCATGATAGAGAAGGGACTTACAAGAAAAACCTGAATTGCCCAGTTCTAAGTTCTTTTCCAAGTGTTTCCCCAGGGTGTCTCTGGAACAGATGATTGAGGATCCCCTCAGGACAGGGAGGAGATGCTGCTGCTTTATTTCAGGCCCATGGAATTTAAATACTGTGGGAGTTAATGGAAATGTTTATGGCTGCACATACACGAGTGAGCTGGGCTCCCACCACGCAGGGCAGAGCAAGGGTAGCTCCCCACATGCTGCAGGGGCCAGGGATTTGTCACAGCACTCGAGGAGGTGCCCAGCAGCAGAGCAGGCAGGGGGATGACCCTGGCTCTGCATGGTGGGGACAACCCTGACAGCTCTGCAGCACCACCAGGAGTGACTGTTTTTCAGAGAGTCCTATGAACAGTGGTGCAACACTGCTCCTGGCACGACTGACTGCTGAAAGCCCTGTCTGCCGATAAACCAGAGCTCATTAAAATCACTCTCTAATTACTGACATCCTCTAAGTCAGACATCATCCTTAAAAAAAGGGATGTGGGAGCAGGTGCCTGGGGAGAACGCATTGTAAGAGCTCTTCATTATTACAGAAACCCCAGAAATGCTTGAACAACCTCATATCTCTCCTCCTTCCCCTTTGGTCCTGCTATTGGGGCTCTGGAGGTGACAGAAAAAAGGGAGTTCTAGCTCCCTGAGTAGTGGCCATGCCTATGCTGTGCCAGTGGCTCTGGGACAGGCTGGAGCTGCTGGCACAGTGCAGCTCCTGTGCTTTGGTTTGTGCTCCTTCGGGGGTGAAGGCTGCCCAGGAGCGATAACAGCTTTTCTTTGTCTGATGCTGAAGGTGCTCATCAGCCTCAGGAAGATAAAAAAGGCTGAAGTTATTTATAATTGTGTGATTAAATGGCTCCTGTGCCTTGCAGACTGCCCTTGCCGCTGTGCTGATGGCCCTGCTCTAAGTGATGGCAAAGCTGCAAGTGCAGAGGCAGCTGAGGTCACCCATGGCAGGGCAGGTGGGTGCTGCTGGCTGGCACCCAGCCCTGTGCCAGTGTCACCCAACACTGTGCCAAAGCCATCCAGCTCTGTGCCAAGACTGCCTCCACTGGGCCACAAACCCCAGCAAGTGTCACACCATGGGCAGGCACCCCTTGGCCAGCCAGTACAGGTGCACCCACCTTGTCCCGCCTGAGGTGGGGGGACAGCCCAGTGGGACACTGGGAACCCATCCTCGGTGGGCCAGGAGGGGCTGTGGGGGTCTGGCCACGTCCCAGCTCTTCAGGCACACCCAGACCGTGGGAGGTGAATAGGAGGAGGAAAGGAGGATCCGTTCTTGAGCTGACAGATCTCTGATTACCAGGACAGATGCCACTTGCTCCTCCTGATAACGGGCAATTATTCATATTCAAACCTTGCTCTTCCTCCAGACCCAGATTTTTTTTTAACATTCCCTGGGCACTGCCCTCCTCTCGCCCATATCCCTCCTCCTGTGCAGGCAGGGTGGGGACACGAGGCAGCAAGGCCAGGCTCCTCTGACCCCAGCACTCTGCTCTCACGGCAGCAGTGGCTTGTCCTGGCCTCAGCAGCCAGCACCTGACAGGTCTGCACAGCCTCTCTGCAGTGAAAGTCCAGAAGAAGGGGGAAGGTGATGGATTTCCTGTCTGAGGTTGCTGTGTGAGTATGAGGAGCCCTGGGCTCCTCCCTTGCTCCCTTCAAAACATGGACCCTCTGGTGGTGCCAGCTGGATGCTGTGGCAGCTGCTTTCACCAGCACCATGCAATGAATGCTCTATTTTTAAAAATCCCCCATATGATCAGCACCTGCTGAGCCCATCCTTGATGGCATTGCTGCACCTTGGGGTTCCCTGTCTGAGCCATAACTGCTTGTTGAGCCCCCTTCTCACCAGAGCCACCTCCTCTGGTACAGCATGGGGCTGAGCAGGGTGCAGGGCTGGTGCAGAGGGTGCAGGGATGGCACAGGGGGTGCCAGACCCCCATGAAGTCAGGACAGGAGGTGTCCCACAGCTTCCAGCAGAGGCAGTGCCAGGAAGGTCACAGAAGAGAGACAAACCCATCTCCACATCTTACAAGGAGACACAACTGCCAATAACTGGGCAAAATCTGCCTCTGGCTGGCTGTGACTGGGAATCCACTATTCATCAGCCCCTCTCCAGAGCTCTAATTATTTCTTTATAGAGCCGGTACAGCCCTGGCCAGGCTCTGAGTGAAGGCTGCCTGAATTAATTGATCAACAGAAGGCAAACAGACTTCGCCCATTCTAAGCAGCCATTCAATGCTTTCCCAGCAGCTGTCACTGCTGCCACCACACCAACCAGGGCTCCCATGCCTGTTCCTGGGCATTGAACAGCCCAGAAAAAAGAGCAGAGATGTGATCAGGTGAGAGCTGCATTAAATAAGTTTTAAATATCATTGTTCGTGCTGAGTTTGCATTTAATGTGCTGGGCATACACGGCTTTCATTTACTCAATAAAACAATTAATTACATGCCTTGAGTGCAGGGACTCTGCAGCATTTCCCCCCTGCTCAGCAGCATCCCCACACTTACACAGCAGCACCTGTATCAGACCAACCACTGTACTGACAGCTCCACCCTGAGAGCATCTCCAAGGGTTTCTGGTCCCAGGGGTGATGGGAGGGATTCCCAGCTGCCTGAACAGCACCTGGGCCCACAGGCCAGGCTGTGCACCTTTCTGACCACACAACATACATCAGCAAACCAAAGCAGATGCTTTTGTCCTCCCTACAAAGCGGCAGGAGCAAGAAACTACCCCCTCCAGCCACTCTACAGGCTCCCACCTTAGCACAGATGTTATTTAACAAAACAAGGCATCAATTCACACCTTGATGGTAATAAAACCGTCCCTTTCACACCCTTGATAAAGTGGCATTTCCCCCCAGAACACTGAAATGACCCACACAGACAAACCAGAGCAGGATTACTGGTTGGTTTTACTCAGGTATTTAGATAGCTCTTTATTGCCAACTTCAACCGTGGTTCAATAAATACAAAATTTTTTAAAAAGTCAATAGAGTTTTATTAGCATTTATAATAACTATTATTATTATTATTATCATTATTAAATATTCCAAACCAACTGAGATTCCCTGGAGATGTCTGACTATAGTTCAAACATGAGATGCACACAGAGTCCCTTATAATATTATATTACTTTTGTCTCAAGCTTATAAAAATATATATTGACTTCTCAAGTGTGTGTTTACAGTACTTAATATGTGGCTAATGAAAATAAAAGCATCTGGAGGTGAACCAACTTGATTCCCATTTGGTTTCTTGTGAGGGGAGTGTTGCAGATGCTGCTCCAACAGGACCAGGGCTCTCCCAGCCTGTGCAGGAGGCAAGAGCCTCATGACATGCCAGAGGCTGGATGGAAAGAGAGCAGGGTCTTTCTGAGGCATTTCCCTTGCAGCTCCAAAACAGCATTGCTGATTAATTTAATCATACTTCTTCCCCAAGGAGAGAAGCTGAGAGGATGCAAGTTAATTTTAATATTGTAACAACCATTTATAGCTTAATCTACAAATTTTGTTATCTCGCGTTGGTGAGGAGCTCAATTAAAAGGGTTTATTCTTGCAAAAAGCTGGGCTAGAAGGCTGCTTCCATGGGGGGCTTTCCTTTCCTTTCTTGAAGGAGAGCCCAGGAGAGCTGATGACTCCTGTTCCTGCAGAGTTAGAGCCCATCCCAGAGCTCAGCTCCTGTGGGACTGCTCCACACAGCCACAGCCACTGCCCACAGGAGCCACAGGCCCTGGCCAGCCACTGGCCACTGCAGCCCAGGGAAACAGCCATCACCACAGAGAACTTTATCCCTTTTCAGCTGGGCAGCATCCAGAGGGACAGAGAAGCAGGTTCCAGTGGCCACAAGTGGCACCCAGGGCCAGCCCCTTCTCACATTCCTGATTCTGGAGACAGAGTCTGTTCTGGGGGACTAGAGGGAACGTGTTGCTGCCTGCTCATGGACAGGTCTGTTTTGCAAACTGAGCCACATTTTCACCTTGTCACCAAGCCCTGGGTGTCTCCAGACCTCCTTGGGAGCAGGTGAACCAGCCTGGAACCAGCTCCTCCTGTAGCAACTTCCCAGCATGTCTCCTGCATCCCAGCAGACAGTACGAGCTGGGAGAGGGGAGAGGAGACCCAGAATCAAGCTAGTTCAACCCCCTGCCTAGAGACCTGTCATATGCTTTGTCTAGAGATAAAATGTAAACACAGAAAGCACACAATCTGCACTTGATCCTTGGGGTCAGGCATTTCACTAAATGCAGGCTCACTTCACTGCTGTTCCTCTTCAGGGTGGGAAACAACGGGATGGCAAGTGACCAACCCAACCAGACATGGGCCAAACTTAGGGAAATTATTTCTGTGAAAAACACCAACCAAGGGACATTGGGGAGGGAGCATGGTTTGAACCGCAGAGGGGGCAGGAAGGAGAGATCTCATTTTCCACAGAGAGCAGCAAACTCCCCAGAGCATATGCAGCACTCATCTGGGCAGAGTGGTCACCATGCCAGCCCCAAGGGGCCCTGCACTCAATCCTCCTTCAGATCCTCATCCTCTCAGAGCAGGCTAACAGGAGGGTCTGACTGGAGCAGATTTCCAACCAGACTCTGAGAATCTCCCACAGCCTTCATCCCCTATGTAAATCTTTGCCTTTCAGCATTAATAATTCACTTGTGATACTTACAGATCATAAAAAAAGCCTTACAAAACTCCGTACAGAGCTGCAAAGACCCATTTAATTAACTAACTTCAAGGGAAGTTGTATTAAGATGCTATTTATGTCTTCTCAGGGATCAGGCTGCAGCTATGGGAGCTGCTGGCACGCCAGGCAGGCAGCACCATGCTCACAAAAGAAAGTGCAGGTGTGCCCTGGATTGCATGGATGCAGCACCATTTCCTCTGTGCTTTACTGGAGAATATTGAATTTTGTTCACCAACTGAGGTGCCAACACTTGGTGAACTAACTCACAGAGCAGAAGGGATGCGACTGGGAAAGAGTTTCCTCCAGCACAGAATGGGGAAAGTCACCTTCCAAGAGTTGGGTATTGGGTGAGAGCTGCTCTCTAAATATAAATGCAATAAAAACTCCTTGTGGGGTTGCTGTGATCTGTCAGGTTGTATAAAAGTACTCATGGATTCCCCAGCGGGTTACTAGACACAAAAACTGTTGGCTCTGGATTACGACAGTGCAAAAAAGGTCCATCCCACCCTGTGAACTCAACTACCACATGAAATGGCATCAATGCAGTTTGACTCATCTTACAAAACAGTGCTGGGGAGAGCCATGTCCACCCCGGCACGCTGCACCACCCCAGGAATCCTGGGCTGCCCCGGCACAGGGGACAGAAGCCCTGCTCTCTTGCCACCTGTTTGGCAGCACCCAGCGATTTCCACAGCCCACCTGAGAGCACCAGGTTGCAGAGATGGGGCTGGTTGGGGCCAGCAGGCCACTCCTCCCCGGGAGCACCGGGCCGGTGCTCTGCACCTCTGCAGGACGTTGCTTCACACCTGCACGCCTCGGCCGTGCATCTGGATCACCTGGGCCCGCAGGCTCTGGATCCCACTCAGGATGGTCTTCTGGTGTTCTGCCAGCGTGATCCCCAGGCTGAGGATGTCTCTGCAAAATGATCCCTACATCAGCCAGGACAAACCAGCCTTGAGCACCGCGTGCCCCGACACCAACTGCTTCCAGACCAGACAGTGCAGCTTCCAGACATGCACAAGTAAGAAATCCCCAACCTTTTGTCCCAGCTGAAGCAATACTGACACTGACCAGGCATTCTGGGCTAACATGAGCCTGCAGCACACCAGGCCTGAGACAGCTCTGACCCCACTGCCCTGTGCTGCAGCACAACAGATTATCAGTAAATCACACTGGATTTGGCTCTGCTCTCTGGCAGGGGCAGGAAACATTGCTCTCACTGCACCCACAACACAAGGTTACATCCAGGAGAACAGGTCACTTACTGGGCCGTCATCCTGGCCACCGACTCCAGGTAGCAGTAGCCCGCAGCAGTGAAGTTGTCCTTGTACCTGCCCATTTCTATAGCTTCCAGCCACTCACCCACAGAGCTAAAAGATGGGAAAGCTGAGAAGGTTCTCTTGGAGAGGGGGATAGATGTGCCATGGGACCTGCCAACAGAGAGCGTGGTGAAGAGGGAGTGGGGCATGGCACGGGAGAGGGGGGACAGGCAGGTGTGGCAAGAGGGTGGTCACCTGGGGCACGTAGAGCTGGGACACGTGGAGCTGGGGCACTCTGGGGGCTGCAGGCTCTGCAGCAACTTGCTCAAGACATTGTGGATTTGCGAGAACTTGGGCCTCTGGCTGCGGTCCTTCTGCCAGCAGTTGAGCATCAGCTGGTGGAGGGGAGGCTGGCAGTTGGCCGGGGCGGGCAGGCGGAACCCATCCTCCACAGCCTTCATCACCTGCAGGACACCAGGGGCTGGGGTCAGGTGCTGCCATGCAAATGGAAGGAAGGCAAACCCTGGGGCAAAGCCCTGGGGCAAAGCCCTGGGGCAAGCCTCCCTCCTCACACCCGGCCTGGGAGCAGCAGCAGCTCCTCCATGCCTCGCTCCACCAGCAATGGCTGCACCATGCAGGGAACCATGCAGGAGACTCACATCCTGGTGGGACATGTCCCAGTAGGGTCTCTCTCCATAGGACATGACTTCCCACATGACAATTCCGAAGCTCCACACATCGCTGGCAGGACTGAAGTGGTGATACTGGACGGCCTCGGGGGCTGACCACAGCACCAGGCTCTTCCCACGCTGGACAGGCAGAAGGGCAGGAATGATGTACTTGCCCAGCAGGATGTGGCCAATGCTGGCAGTTCTCGGGCAGCCACTCACTCATTGTGCCCTGCCTGGCATCACAGGGTGGACACCAAGCAAACCCATGTGCCACGAGCACATTTAGTACTGAGAGAAAACTTTTCCCTCGATTTGTTTAAAATGTCACTGCAACTGTATGCTACATAGGAATGTGAGTCCTGAAATATTAATGGGAGAGGAGAATGTCCCCAGGAAGAGCTGATGGCATTTTGTACATTAATAATTTAACAAAAACCACCTCACAGCTGTAAAAACACAAGTCCCTCTGCCCTGATTTGTGCAGCAGGGTTGTGGCTGGAGCAGGCATGGTGCCAGGCCACTGCTCTGCAGTTCCCTGACCAAACACATTGGATTTCTACCTGAGAAAGAAGTTCAAGGTGCAGAGTCCCCGTTCATACTTGAAGAAGGAAATGGGAGCCCAGGAAAAGGGTTGACAACAGAATGTGGAAATGCAGCTCACCATGGTGGAGAAGATGGTTTCCATCTTGTCCTCCTGTGGCCGTCTGAACCCGGTGATCTTGCACGCCAGGCTGCTGCTCACGAGGACCTTGTGGGCAGCAAGGCTTTTGTGTACGTAGCCCATCTCTGCCAGGTAGGCCATGCCAGAGGCAATGCCCTGCAGCATGCAGATGAGCTGGGTGCCCGTGAACTGCCCCTCATGTTTCTGTGAAAGCAGAGGAAGAAAAAGCCAAAGGTCAGCAATGGGAACGTGGCCAGGAGAGTCCAAGCTGGGCAGACATGCCAGTACTCACTCTGAGGAAGGAGTCCAGCAGGCCGTTCCCCATGTATTCCATCACTATCATCATGGTGCTCCCTGCACAGACAGACAAGCAACACGCTGGGAGTGCTGCCATCACTCAGGCAGCTCACACACTGCAGGGGTTACAAATCCAGGTGCCAACCCCTGCACTGCCTGGCGTTTGGGGGAGGTAAGGACGTAATCTCAGCCAGGTTGCAATGAGCAATAGGTCCAAGGCTTCCTGCCATTCCCAGCTGGGAATGGATTTCAGCATCAGGAGTTCCTTTCATCAGGACTCTGAAGCAAATCACAAAGGCCAGCACAGCCCAGTGAAAGCAAAAGCAACCAGCTCAGCAAGAATACTTCCTTTCCTAATAAAAAGCCTTGTTAGAATCAGCTCACATGCTCTGGTTTCTTTGGATTTACATCAATATCCATTTAACTATCGCATCCATAGCTTGGATCTGCACACACACTCGTGGGAGGGAGCTGGAGCAGTCAGTCTCATCTGTTTTACTGACAGAATCTCACTTCAATTTACTTTTATTAAGAGCATGCGTGTTTGGCTGCTAAGCCAGTCCCACTACCTGCATTTATTAATCTAGTTGCAAGATTTTTATTAATCACCAGCATGCAAACCCAGCTGATGCATGTGGGAACAGCTGGTCTCCAGGTAGCCAACTGCACCTCTAGCACCAGGTCACCTCCCCAAAGCAGCAGGTTAAGCCCATTCCTGCACAGGAGCCTCCTGGTGTCGAGGTTGTATTGGGTCAGTTGAGAGACGAGAGAGAGTCTCTGCTTGCAGTAAAAGTTATTTATTGCATAGCACAGTCAGTCTCACGAGGGTGAGAAGTTACAGTCTGTGCCGTTATGTCCAAAGCCCTCAGTATCCCAAGCAGAAATTGAAACAGGAGCAAAAAGCAGCCAAAGAGGGGAATGCAGCACAAAGCAGCAGCCCCGATACAATACATTATATTCATTAATGATCCAATCAGCTACAAACACGATTCTATTGCAATCCTTTTGCACCTATCCTGGTTTAACACAGATGTACAACAGCAGCCACCATTTCTTACACAGGGTGTACACACATAGTCTATCTATCTAATAACACCATGCTATGTTTATGTTATGTCTAGAGTCCAGTTAATTTGGTAAAAGGTTATGCAAACCTTTTACCAAAGGAACTCTAAACCGGACTTTGGGGTTTTTCCCACTAACCAACACAGTTTCTTACATGCTTAAGGCACTTCAGGGCATGTTCCTATTTGCTTACAACTAAATCTACACCCTTATTTCATGGCTTTAGTGTGGCTTTATGCATCTCAGCTCCTCCGAAGGCTTCAAATCAGCCCCTGCATCCCTCTCTGCCTCCAAGCCTGTGTGCGCAGGGTTCAGAGGGATTTCTACTCCGTTCCCAAGGTCCCGGGACGCCTTCCCCCCCCTGCCCTCCCCGTACCTCTGGTGACCACCCCCTCGAGGCGGATGACGTTGGAGTGGTCGAACTGGCCCATGGTGCAGGCCTGGGCCAGGAAGGAGCGCTGCTGCTGCTCGGAGCAGCCTGCCCGCAGCGTCTGGACGGCCACGGGCAGCTCCCGCTTGCTGGGCAGCTTCAGGCGGCCCCGGCACACGTCCCCGAAGTGCCCTGCACAGCACAGGGAGGGGTTACACAGAGCCGCGGCACCGGGCCATCCCCCGCGCCGCTCCCTCCCGAGCACCGCCACCCGGCGAGGCTGAAACGGACCCGGGGCACAGAAAGTTCTCAGCTACAGCCGTGAAGTGCCTGGCCTGTCGAGAAACGGGTGTGTTCTCACACACACTGAATCGCAACAACCCGTGTTCTCAGGCTAACTTTGTACCAACATAGAGCAAGAATGTTACAGCCATCCGCACCTGCAAAAACAGTACGTGTGCTCTCTCACAATTGGTTTAGCGTAATTGTTCATACTTTTTAGCCTATGCTGTTATGGAGTCAGAATAGTAACCAATGGAATATTGTTTGTTATGATGTATGCTATAAATTGTGTTCAATTCTTAATAAATTACTCGCTTCTGCACTTGATGAAAAAAACACTGCTTCCTGATGTTCGTGACTCTACAGCGACAGCCACTGACCCTCAGCCATCTCCAGAGCCTCCCAGCTGTTCTCTCCATGCTCTGCTTTAGTGCATATTGTGTTTTATCCCAGGAGAGGAGGATTAACCCCCCTGTCACCGAGCTCATGCTCCGGGCCTGGCAAGTTCTGCCTCCTGGTCTGCTTCCCACAGAGCTGGACACAGCAGGGCTGGAGGGTTCCTGCAATCCTTGAGGAAGAACATCCCATTGCACAGCCACACGCTCCACAAGAGGAGCTATGGAATTCCCAACATAAAAAACCAATATTGGCTTTACAGCAAAAAGCATGTAGCTATGAACAGCTTTATTGATTTGAAAATCAGCTTCTTGTTAGGTCAGCAGTGAGACAAACGCACTCCCAAATTCCTTAGATTTAAATGTCTTCCTTGCTAATTTCTTCCTCGATTTTTCAAACACCAGTTTGCTCATGAAAGGTACATGGGGCTCCTGTGAGCAGCTCCATGCTGCAGTTCAGAGGCAATCTTGTCCCCTCCTCAGTGTCCTCTACCCTTCAACACCGTCCTTCAGCTGCAGGCAAAGCCCTTCCCTCTTCCCTTCCTCCACCTCTGCTGCTGCTACAGCTGAATTTATCTTTAGGAAAAGAAATGACAAAGAATGATCACGTTTCCCATGTTCTGGCACAGAGTAGCCATTAAGGCTCTAGGGTCCAGTCAGGGGATTTTAATTTGCTTTTAAGTTTTAGGCAGCGAGGGTGATGAAAATCAGTAAATCATTAGGTTCACATATTTATAAACAGTTTTCATGCTGCTGTCAAACTGCCCAGATGCAGATAATTGCTGGTGCTTTCTGGTCCATGTGGCATTTGCTCGGCTGTGCTTAGTGCCTCAGGAAAACACCAGGAATGTGGAACAAAGCTTCTGGATAAAATCCTCACCAGCCCCACTCCCATCCTCTGCTGCAGGCAGGTGCCCCCATGGCCCTGCCATGGCCCAGTGAAAGGGGAGCACCCCAGCACAGCCCACGGCACGGCCACCCCCCCGTTGAACTTGCCTGTCCTGATAATCCTCTCAATTTTGATGCTGGCATTATCCAGCTCCTTGGCAAAGAGGTGCACAGCCTGCATGGGGTCTTCACAGGTGTTGGGGTCAATGTACGTCCTCCTGGTTGGTATTTTAACTGCAGGAAAGGCAGAAGGGGCAGGTGAGAGGGGCTCAGCAGAACTTCCACCCACCCATCCTGGGAAATACTATCCCAGCTTATCCATCTCCTGGTCTGTGGGCAGAAACAATGTGCCACCTTTCTATAAGGAAAGCAAAAGACTCAGTTGTAAGGTTCCTAAGAAAGTTTTTTTAGGATTAAGAATCCAACTGCTCTGCTCCACTGTCACAACACACTGGAGCCCCTTTGCTCCAGTGAAGCTCCCACCCTCCCACTCACCAAAGATGAAATGGTCAAGGCAGGCTCTTCTGCTTCTGAGGTGCTTTGGGGAACAGAAAAGCACGTGTGCACTCCATGGGCATGTGCCAGGAATGAAATAAACCCATCAACCCCGACATCTGAATTCCTTCTGACAACTATTGTATGTAAAATTATTGCTGCTCCATAATCCAGAGTAGCCCCAGAAAACCAGGCTGTTTGCTCATGTTCATGAGAAGCTGACAGGATAATTTATACACCCAGTGGAAGCTGCAAGTATCCCCACTCCCTCTGGCATGCAGTGACCCACACGCAGCAAGGACAAGACAGTGGCACAGGGAGCTGTCAAGCCCACGGTCCTCAGAGAGCCCTGCTGTGCTGGTCCCTGCTCTGGTATAACACAGGATTGACAACACTTCAAAAGTGAGGACTCCAGGCTGCTCTGGTGGGTTATTAACAATGATAAATACAGGGATCCCCACAGTCACGCTGGCCATGACAGCTGGGCACCACTTACAGTGAAAGTACAGCTCCTCGTCCCCATCCTGGCTGGCTTTGCTGTACCCACACTGCCTGCAAAGAGAATGAAGATGCACACCAGCACCTGGGCAGCAGCCCCTTACCCCGGGTCAAAGCCCCCTGGACCGTGCCTGGCCCTGCTCACCTCTTCCAGACCATCATGCCGGCCACCATGGACAGCAGCACTGTCAGCCCCACGATGGCCACCACTGTGATGATGAGGACGGGGTTCTGCTCGCTGGAGGCCACTGTCACTGCGGGAGGGAAGCACAGCCAGTCACCAGCATCCTCTGGGGCAGGGTCAAGGAGAGGGCCTGCCTTGCTCACTGCTCCCGTGGCCAGCCTGTGTCCTCCAGAAGGGCTGTGGGAGTAGCCACCTGGCTGCTTTTCACCGTCCTCACAATTCATGTTCTGGTGCAGGTTTAAGAGCCCAAGCTGGTGGGATCAGCCCAGCATGCTGGGCAGTGCTGCAGGCAGCACAGATGGAGCAACCCTGCACTGCTTCACCAGCCCCAGGTTCTGTAAATCAGAGCTGAGGAAGATTCCTCTTTATCAGAGGAACATATCAAAATTTATGGCCTTACAGATAGTTTTCTTTCATCACATTAATCCCTTTTCCTCCTGCTTTTGCAAACAGGGGTATTAGATAGCTACATTGTCTATAAAATTTTTATTGGCTTCAATTCATTCTGAAATGTCTTCTGTGTGGCAAATGAAGGCAATCTGAAGCCGTGTTAAACACAATCTGTGGGAGCTGTTCTGAGCCAGCCAGCTCAGCCTCACACTTCCAGCCAGTGAGGGGAATTGTGCTGAAGCCCTCTTTTAGTGAAATAAGATGCTTTTGGACCACAGTTATGAATGGGAATTTAAAAGGAGAAGTCTCAGCAGATAACACTGATGCTGGCTGCCCTGAGCCAGCCAAGCAGTAAACAAGCCAAGTGTCCCTTGAGCCAGGACAGCAGCGGGAGGCAGGGAGCAGTCACGAGCTAAGCATGCTTTTGGGCAATCTCAGACAAAAGATTGTCCCAGCCTCCTCATGAGAAAGGAGCCAGAGAGCAACTGCCCTCATTGATTCTTCACTGAGAAGAGCCAGGACAGGCTCCCCCAGGACAGGCAGGGCAGCAGGACCAGTCTTATCAAAATCTAATGGGAAAATGCAAGGAACAGCAAGTTCCTGGACAGCAGTGGCCCCTAGACCTGGAGAAGCAGAACCAGAGGAACAGGTGCTGCTCCATGAAACCAGGAGCTGTAAGCACAGTGTCCCCAGGGCTCAGCTCAGAGCCCTGACAGGGACACGAGCCCTGCTGCACTTACACTCTGCCAATGTCTCCACTTCAATGCCAGGGTTGTAGTTCCCATAGTCTGGAGAGGAAGATGTTCGGATTTGGAAAATATAGAGGGTACCAGGCTTCAGGTTATTGACTGTCACGGCCGTTGATGTGGTTTTCACAGTTGAGTAACTCTGATCTCTCTGATCCTGTGAAATAATGAGATACCTGAGATGGAGCTGGACTGAACAGCTGCGCCACAGAGCCAGCAGGGCACAGTCATATCCTCAGCTCTGGAGCCTGTCAGGACAGCCTGTCCAAAGAGCCAGCCTCCAAAAGAAACACTACATTCACCGGATGTCTCATGAGCAGAAATCATATGGGAAGGTCACAGGAAATGGCAGATGGAGCTGGATGATGATACGAAGACATGAAGGCAGAAGATGAGGTGTTGGAGAGCAGCTGTGCCACCCTGAACAGCAACTTCACCCAGTGCCAGGCATAGCTGTGGGACCAGCCAGCCCTTTCCTGCTTCGCTGCTGCACCCCCACACTCCTGCATGGGCAGTGTCCCAGCCTCACAGTCTGTCTCAGGCAGTGTCCCAGCCCCACATTCCTGCTCAGGCAGTGTCCCAGCCCCACACTCCTGCACAGGCAGTGTCCCAGCCCCACACTCCTGCTCAGGCAGTGTCCCAGCCCCACAGTCTGTCTCAGGCAGTGTCCCAGCCCCACATTCCTGCTCAGGCAGTGTCCCAGCCCCACAGTCTGGCACAGTCATGGGCAGCAGCCACTCGGTGCACTGCTCACATCACTACCAAATGTGTTCCCATTCGATAGGTTTTCCCCTTTGAATCTTCCCAGTAAAAACAAAAGCTTTAAAAGCAGAGATTAGGAGCTAAATTGATATTCATGTCAGCATCAAGAGCCTCATTTCAGTGAATAACTGCTAAACTGAATTTAATTCTCTGCCCAAGGAGGAAGGTTCCTCATTTCATACCCCAAGTATCATGTTGCTGCAGCCCATTTGCACAGGAATTACCGTCTTGAGCTCCAGCATTTACCCTCCCCCAGAGATCCCTCCTCTCAAATCTATCAGAGGCTGAAAATCACATTAATATGAATCAGCTTCACGGTAGCTTGTTTCTAACTACAGAACACTGACATGTCACCTGCACAGTGTGCCTGACATGCCATCAGCTCCATAACGAGCCTGAGCACACGCAGATAAGGTAATTTGCAGAACTGTGTCATAAACTGCATTTATTTTGATTTAGAGCTTTTTCCCTGCTCTGCCCACTAGTATTTCTCCCAAAATTCCCAACCTACTGCACCTGTCAAACACAAGCAATTTTTAAAATCAAGAAACCGTCATAAAAATATTTGCTGGCTGGGCTCCCCTCCCGTGTAGAAGGGCCACTCATAGCTCACCACAGTCACAGGTTTGTGGCTCTCAGTCCTAAACCAATGAAGACCACAAGGTCCAACACTGTCCTAGAGGGCAGGCTGGGAATACAGAGACCATCTCCTCCAAGATGTAGCAGTCCACTGTGGTGTCTCAGTCCCTGCCTAACTGGAGTCACAGGGTGGATGGGTGACTGGGGCTGGGCACACACAGCACTGTGCTCCAGAGCATGGACCTGGCCAGCAAGGGAAGGACACAGAGTCAGCTGGGGCACAAGCAGAGCCCAGAGCCTACCTTCTCGAAGTACTTGACCTCATACTCAGTGCCATTGGCAGTCAGGAAGCCTGGCTCCTGCCATGACAGGGAGATGCTCTTCTGCTCCACTTTATCTGTGCGGATGTCAGTGACGGGAGTTGGCACTGAAAACACAGAGAGGAAACGGGCAGGGACTGAGATGCTGCTTCAGTAAAACCTTCAACTTAGACAGCTGCAGAGTGTCTGCCTTCTGCAGACACCAGCCCCATCTCTCTGAACCAGGACTGGAACAGCTCCAAGCTGGTGACCATGCAATGGGAGAAGGTAGTGGTAAAACACAACAGCTTTGTAATCCATGGGCAGCCTGGAACACTCGAATGGAAAACTGGAGAAATCCTAACAGCACCCTCCACCCTTAGTGCTGCTGAGGGGTCTGGGGATGGGCTCACGTCCTGGGCTCTGAACCCCTGCTGGGGATGTCTGGGAAAGGCAAAACACAGTCTTTGATCAGGAGGGCTGGTGGGACATACCAAAGCCTCCTGAACCACCTCACTCCAGCTCTACCCCATGCAACTAGACTGCTGGGAGTGTGAGCTCTGCTCTGAGAGCAGCCTGTGCCTCAGGAGCTGGATATGTATTTCTGGTCAGCACAAACTCCCTCCTTGACATGCCTGCATCCATTTAGTTCATCCACTGCAAGATGCACTTGCCAATATTCCCATTTTAACCCAGGTTCGGCTCCAAACAGGTCTCCAGCCTATGCAGGCAGCAGCTCACAGCCCTCAGGCACAGCAAAAGCTGCACGGGGATGTTGACTGTTTGCAGCTTGTCCTACTTCCCATCAAATCAGGACATTTGCTGGACCCGTCTCTGTCCCACCAAGACTCCTGTGGAGAGGAACAAGTCCCTAGAAAGCAAACTTAAGTATCTGTGAAATTCTGTATTTATTACTTAGCTCATTAATCTTTGCTGAAATGAAAAGCCCTCATGATGTTTTATTCATGGTGATTTTCTCCTTGATTCCAAGTCCCTTTGGCTTCCTATGAAAGCGTGAGGGGAGTCAAAGGGGCTCCTGTGCAGTTCCCACTGCCCACACAGGGCTGCCTCTGCTGTGATCCACCCCATGGTGTGGGACAGAGTCAAACATTACCCCCCAACACCTGCCCTGGGTCCTGCTCCTGTAAGATAAGCTAAGTGCTCCTTACTGTGTTGTATGATTCCCATCAATAAAATATCACACAGCTGACCTCCTGTATGTCTGAACTCAGGAAATGGACTGGAGACACCTGAATGCATGGCCCTGGCTGTTAACAAAGTCATCAGGAGAAATCCTGCTCACTCTGGGACATGCTCTAGAGAAGAGCCCGTGGTACATGACAGAAAAACAGGTGCCAGTCTCAAACACGTTTAAAAAGCATTGAAGAAAATCACACAGGCTATAAAGCATTTCACACTGTGAAAAAAAAAAAAGTGTTTCCCATCAATATTTTAAGCTCTCCTATCATTGCCTCTGTTCGAAAAAGCAAACATTAAATTATTCACCACTCTGGCTGATTTTATAAACTCCATTCCCCTGTATGTGGGTTTTCTCCTCTTGATTAACCAGCATAGCAGCAGGACAGGCATAAAACTACACGTGGCACCATGTCCTTCCCCAGAAACATTCACTGCATCCAACAGCTGCACTCGGTGAGGGACACCAGACACCCCTGCACCCTGCCCTGCTTGTGCCAGAGAGAGCCACCTCTGCCCTCCCTCACCAGCCACTAACATCACAACACAGAACATGTCCCAGGCACCATCCCAGGCAGCTTCTCCCCCAGAGATCTCCATTCCAAAGCAGAGAAGCTGCCTCAGCAGTCAGCAAGCAGCCCTTTCAGGGCAAAGACCCCAAGAGCTCAGACATTTGTCCCAGAGCCAGCTCATCCTGCAGCCCCACTGCCCCATGGTCACTGCATCAGCCCTGATCATGCACTGGCAGATCTACTTTGGAGCACCAAATCCAGCTCAAACCCCTTCTCCAGCCTCAGGAAGGAGGATGCATTCTGGCACTGGTTGCATTATTAATCAGCAGCAGATTTAAAAGCTCTTTAAGGCAGGAGCCTTGTATTCCTGCCGGGAATACAAATGACACGGGCCCAGAGTGCACATTTACATGGCTAATGCAGCTCTGCTCCTGCAGGTGAACAGTTCCACTCACTCCTCAAACACTTTTATTTAGTCCCATGCTGGGGACAGATTGGAAAAAACACTGTATTAATTTTGTCACCTGCAGACTAAATTGCACCTCTTCTTTTTCGCTGCAATTATGAGGAACGATGGACAATTCCCTCTGGTGCCTGCTGGAGGGTAAGGACAGCACTGAGCTGCACTCAGAGCTGGATTAGAGGAGCAGGACCTGACAGATAAATAGGGTCGTTTCTTGCTTAATTTTTCCTCTGAACCTGCATATCAGCAGACAGAGCTCCCCTGCTGCTGTAAATGCCTTGTGAGACCACAGGATGACAGCCACCACTGCCCAGGCATCCCTGGAGCCTCCTTCCTCCTGACCTCTGGCCCCATCCAGCACTTCTGTGGTGGGCTCTGGTGATGAGGAGCTGCAGAGTCAGGACTCCAAGAGACGATGTGCTCTGAGGAGCAGCTCCACACGCTGTCCCTGCCAGCTGTGGCTCTGTGTCCTGCCCACGCAGGGTCCCCTCCCGGCAGTGGGGTCTTACAGACAAACAGCTGTGCAGCCACTCTCCCCTTCTTTGCTGAGAAGCATGGGTTAACTACCACTGTCACTCTCTGCCAATGGTGCAAAGGCAAGAGGAACCAGGGCACGGGGTGCCTGCAGACAGGGCAGCCCCAGCCTTGGCCCTGCCTGGGAGGGGACACCTTCAGCAATAAAAACTGTCAGTGTTCCAAGAAACCTCCGAGCCTCAGCTGCTTGGGTAATTCTGAGCCACCATCTGCATCTGGAGACTTGACAGCTCAACAAGAGACATTGATTTTGAACAGACTACAGGATTAATTATCCACATTCTTTATGTGCATTTCAGTTCCCTCAGGAGTACACAGTATCGAGTAAGGGGCTGCGATTTCCCCTTTCCCCAGGGGAAAAGCTGCTCTTAGCAGCCAAGACATGGGCTGGCATCACTGATTTGCTGCTTTGCTCCCTAAGGGAGTGGGGCACTCACTGCCCACACCTGGACTCTCGTGCCCGCCTCAGACCTGGGGGCCCAGGCAAGGTGGGAGCAGCAGAGCACCGGTCCCTCTGCCTGCACCAGACTGGAGAAATGGTTTGTTATTGGACCTCTCTAAGCTCACCACACCCCAGCCTGTTCTCTGTCCCCCTGGCCTGAGCTCAGGAGACAAAAGATCTTCCCAGAGCTAAATCCATCCTTGAACAGCAAAGATCCTAATGAGGAATGACACCTCTGCTGAGGAGCAGTCTGCAGCACAGCATCCCCCAATGGAGCCACAGGGATTATGGAAGAGGGAAGAGAAAGCAACAACACGCACAAAAACATTTGATCAAGTGGTGGGAAAATTATTTATAACAAAATCAAAGTTTAATCTCTTCAGATGAAATTGTTGGCCAATTCCTGCCAGGAGGTACCTGAGGATCATCGGTCTCCATTAACTGTGACATGGGAAAGGGTTTTCATGCAAATTAATAACGTAACCACAGAGGAACGGACAAGGACACAACAAGCCAGAGCTGACTGTCCTTCAGCATAGCCAAGAGCCGAGGAGGGACCTGACTGTCCTTTGGCACAGCCAACAGCTGAGGTGGGACTCCACAGCCAACCCCTCTGGTCAGGGTCCTGTCCACAGGCAGGGGCACTCGCTTCCCCTTACCTGAGGAAACAGAAATGCCAAACTGGAAACGGAAGGGGACAATTACAGTAAGAATTGTGTCACAGACCAGCACAGGATAGAGAGAAGAAATCAATTTTTTTTTTTTCCTGAAGGCTAGCCAACATTTTAATTATCTGTTTTAAGGAGGGTTTCTTGATGAATGGGCTGAATATGTTGCTCCATCAAAAGCTTGGCTTTTTAAAATGGTTTATAAATTAAAACTGCAGCTAGATCACAGAGCAGGCTTGTCCCTTCACAGCCCAGGCCATCACCACGCTCACTCCTCTCCTCCCAGCGACACCAACTGGAACCCTCTGAGAGTGCCATCGGCCAGCCCTCCCCTGCCCCTCTGCCCCATCTGAGCGCCACATCTCTGCCACCAGGACAAACCGAGCAGAAACGGGGCACTGCCATGGCGCAGGCACGCGGAGCCCGAGGACAGCGGCCGTGGTGGACTCTGTGTCCTCCAGCAGCGAAGCCACCAAAAAACCCGGCGCCAGAGCAGAGCCCTACACCCCAGAGCAGAGCCCTACACCCCAGAGCAAGACAGCACCTCGGGGGCGATGGGGGGGGGTGGGGGGCTCGCTGCTTCGCCCCGCCCGAGGCGCGGCCGTACCTGCGCGGCCGGTGGACACGTTGACCTCGGCGTACTGCTGGCCGGCCAGCGGGCTGACGGCCGAGACGCCGTTGAGGGCCGCCACGCGGATGGTGTAGTTGGCGTGAGGCAGCAGGTTCACCAGGGTGACGGTGCGCTCCACCAGCCCCGTCTGCTGCGGCACGAAGCCCACGCCGCTGCCGCACTGCTCGCAGCGGCCCTGCCGCGCCGCCGGGCACCGCCCGCACCACAGGCTGTAGGTCAGGTCGCTGCGGCCACCTGCGTCGGCCGGGGCGCTCCACTGCAGCACCAGGGACGACTGCCGCAGGCTGTAGACCAGGTTCCTCGGGGCAGAGGGCGGACCTGGAAGCAAAAAAGAGTGTCCCTGTACCAAACCTAAAGGTCCTCTGGGAGCAGCGGTGCAGGCGCTGGGGGGGGGTGTAGAGCATGAGAGCGTGGTCCTGGAGAGCCACAGCGAGGGGTGTCATCAGGGGACACAGAGGCATTGGTGCCTGCAACACGGTGGGACGTGGGACAGAGGGTGCCAGCTGGAGGGATGTGTGTGCACCACAAGGGCACAGCTCACTCCGTGCATGAGAAGCACCTGGCTGGATGCAGCACTTACTTCCCCTGAGCACCACCGGGGCCTGGGAGCCTGCTCCTGGTGGGACACTGCCTGGCTGTGCTCAGCAGAGATGGAGGGCTCCTCATGGCTGTGCTGGCAGCTGGACAGCATCCATCGCCAGAGCAGCTGCAGTCCAGTCCAATTAACTAGAGGCCATTTAATTTAAACCTGTGAACTATAGTGGCTAAATGACTGTGCCCCAGTTTTACCAGGGAGTCTGCAAGCCTGACTGTGCTCCTGTCTCATCAGCCTGCAGCCTCAGCCTGTGAGCTCTGGGTCGTAGGGACAGCCCCTCCATCCCCTCCCCGCTGCAGCATCACCCAGGTGAGCACACAGAGCAGGCAGAGGGAGCCTGGGACAGCCCTGGGCACTGCCTGGCTCTGTGCTACGGGACAGACAAAGTGCCTGAACGCTGCTCCCTCGCTGCAAAGAGCTGCTGTGCCAGTGAGACGTACGTGTGCAGGAGGCAGATGGTGGGTCTGAAGGAGATCTGGAGTAATTCGTCTGGCACAAGCAGAACGTGGAGGCTTCCTCATGTGTGAAGCTGTGCTCAGGGCATGGAGAGCAGAGAGGGAGACGGAGGGAGAGCTTGTAAAAACCTGGAAGGCAAGCTGAAAGAGAGAGGATGTTAAGGGGAGAGCAGCACAGGATGAATGGGGACATGTCTGATGACTGCATTTCCCTGTTTCCTGGGACCTCCTTTGCTGCCACTGGCCAGCAGACACCACCCTCTAAGCTGCTTTCCCTGAGCACCTGCATGATCCTGGCACCAAGAGAGATGTCCCTTGGTTTACCCAGAAGAGACATTTGGGTGCTGCAGCTCTGCACTGACTTTCATAGTAAATGTCATTCCCTATCTAGGGTGCTACATAAACCAGGAAAAAATAGCAAATGTTAAAATTACTCCAGAAACTTCAGGTTCCCTCTTTAGATTTGAGAAACCAAATCAAAACTAGTAGTATATTCATAGAATGGAGACAGAGTTTGCTTTTTCCTTTAGTTAGGCAGCACTGACCATGATACAGGGCAAAAATATCACTGCATCAGACAGGACAGGAAAATCAATCCTGTTTACAAACATGATGGGATCCAACCACTAAGCCCAGAACCCCATTCCTCAGATGTGCCTGTCACACAAATCTGACATCTCATCGTAGGAAATTGAACATTTCTAATTAGAAGTGTCTTGCAGACTATTCTTCCCTTTTTCCTAACAGCCAGAAGTAAGTTTACAGAAGTGTTTGTCATTAATAATGGCCCAAAATGCCCCAATTTTCATGTCCCAAAAACAGGCACCACAACTCCCATGTGTGTCCTACAAGGAGCCATGGGCTTTATTTGCTAATTTTTTTCCTTGGCTGCCCGAAACTTGCCATTAAGAAGAACAAAAGTGCCCAGCACATGTGATGCATCATATGTGTGTCTCTGTTTCCTTTTTCAGACAAACTCCCACCCTCTTCCACCTCATCCTACGAGTGTTTTTCTTGGTCTCCAGCTGGTTTAGGTGTCCCTGTCATTTCACAGTGCTTATTTTTGCAGTGGGTATGTGACAGCTCTTGGGAGATCAGGTCATCAATTTATAGAATGAAATTCTCTTTTTTGTCCACTGCTTTCTATCCTGTTCCCGGTCCTCTGGTACTACCACAACTAAATTATTAAAGAATAAAATTCAGTAATTCATTGTCCCAGAGCCAAAGAGAAGCAGTGGGATGGGTCAGATGGATCAACTGCCTCTCTCCAGCTCCACCACTGCTGACCACAGAAGCTCCTCAAGCATGCCTGATCCATGTCACTGACAGAGAGAGCACATTCCCTGCTCAGTGTAACACTGCCTGCACACTGCCAAACCAGCAGCAGAACTGATTTGTGCTGCAGGCTGGCCGATTACCCAGCATGAAGTAACCATGGGAAAGGCTTCTCTTACCACCTCATCTGACACAGCTCCTCAGACAGGAGCTGGTGCCTCTGTTGAGTCTTCTCTCATTCCCAGCCTGTGCCATAGGGAAAGCAGGGACAATTGAGGATGCAGACCTAGAAAATGCATGGTTTCCTACTCCAGTGGCACAGGACAGCTTTCAATTTCCCTTCCCAGTGAAGTCCTACCAGCAGCAGCACTGTGTGTGCCAGCATGAATTAATAACAGCTGCAGCTTCACTCAAAACGCCTATACAGGCATTTATAATTAACACTACAACTCGGTTGTCTTCCAAAATCAATTCCTTTCCAGTTTTGGTCATGGAATTGTATTTGACAAAGTTCATCTGCTTTAATGTGTGTTAATTTTCTCTGTTGAAGCAGACATTCATAAAAATGCTCTTCAGGAAAGCCAGAGCTGGGGAAACAGGCAGCCAGCACAGGGGGTGCCACAGCAAGAACCAGGACAGCACCACAGGTTAAGGCACTCCAGCAGCCTGACAATCCCTCCCAGCAAAGGGCAGACTGGGAGCAATGGGCCCCTCCAGCTCTTAGAGTCACATCCAGCCCTCCCAAAGCAACCCCCCAACCTGCAATCTCACCACTGCCATCCAAGTTGTTCCAATGCATCTTTTGCAGCAGCTCTTGCTCCTGCTGCCCCTCACTGGACCAGGCCAGCACAGCCATACTCCATCTGTCTTAATCCCATTATCAAGCTGAGCAAGTTACTGTTTATTATATTCCAAATATTCCATCAGTGCTTCAGAGGCGAAGTGCCTGGGGCCAGTGCAGTGGGAAGGAGGGGGCAGCAGCCCCAAGGAGGGACAGAGGCTGCCAGCCAGGGCTTGTGGACAGGGACACGCTGCCCAAACCAGACAGGGCACCTTGTGTAATTCACTGAAGGAACAGAGTTTCAGGGGTGTACTGAGGTGGCCAAAGAGCCTCATTGACAAACGTCCTTGGGAAGCAGAGAGGCTCCTGACACCTCCACGCTGAGTTTGCTATCTCACCTTGCCTTGCCACACCAGCTGTAATCAATACTGCAGGCAGAGAGGGGGGACAGCAATCGTGTCCAATCTCTGTGCCCCTGTGAGAGGGACAGAGTCAGCATGGAGGGCAATCAGTGCAAGCACTGAGTCAGGCTCTGGCTCCTCTCACCTCGGTTCCTGTCTGTCTGCCAGGGTGGGAACTTCGGGCTGCACCACTCCAGAGAATCCAAAAGCACCTTGCCTTCCACAAAGTTTGGAGGTTTTTAATAACTGGTTTTCAACAAGCAGCCTATGATCTAACACATTCCCAGCAATTCCGACACCTCTAGACAATGCTACTCTGTAATTTTTGTCCTTGTTAAATAATTTGTGGAGTACTAAAACGAAAACCTGTGTCCAAGGGCAAGATCTTTGTGCACCCCCAACAATAAGCTTTTAACAGCTGAAATTAAATTTAGCGATTTAGTCCAGAAGACAGTCTTGAAATATCTAACAGAGTGCATTTGATGAATCCAGCCAGGACTGACAGAACCTCATTGCTATTTATGCCAGAATGTTCCTCAAGGACACACTGAAGCAGGCACATCCACTGAGCCAACTGCAATTTGCTGTTGTCTCTCTCAGCTCCCTAATGGATCCACCAAAGGGTTCCCGGTGAAGGACTGGCTGCCCGGCCTCTCCAGCACACCCCACGCCTGCTGAGCACTTCAGCTCACACAAACCCCCTCAGCTGTGGGCAAGACACATTCCCTCTGCATTTCAACAGCCCATCCAACACACCCATCCAGAATCCGTGACCTCAACCTCACAGGGATTCTGCAAACAACTCGTGATGCTTGTAATTGTCAGAGTAGCTTGCTCTGAAATTAAATGTCACGGAGCGATTTGTGTCTGAATCTGCCACAACTTCCACAGCCATAATTATTTCAGACACACTGTGAACCAGCAATGTAACGTGCAATCCCAAATGATAAACACCTCCAAGCCTGGCCATTACTCCAGAGGGACTGAAAAGAGAGCTCGTCTCACATGGGTGTTCCACGTGCATGGCTGATGGGCAGCAGCATCTACCATCAGGCTGATGCCACCTCACAACCCCCTGCAAGGTGCCCAGCTCCAGAATTCCTGTGGAATTTCCTCCAATTCTACACAGCAGCACTGGCCCTGTGAGCACAGGGCCTGACTGTGGAAAGCCTGTGGCTGCATCAGTGATGAAAGCAAAACCTGGTGTTTTGTGCAATTTGCAGAGCCTTAGGGAAAAAAATAAACATATGCATAATCCTCCAGCATCAGTCAGCAGATAAAATACACTCCAGGAGCACTTAGAGGTTTGTAAGCTAATGTATGAAAGATGAAACAAATCAAAAGCTCCAAGTGCTGTACATTTGGATCCATCTTTTTTGTATTTAAACAGAAAAGCAGACCTTGGGCCTCAAGAGGTATTTTCGTGTGAATGACAAAATACTGTATTTTATTATTTTAAATTTCTCTAACTTTCAATTGAACTATTTCTTCTCCACCTAAGGACACTGCAGTGACACAATGCTGTGGTGGGACATATCCAATGGACAGAAGAGCATCTTACCCCACATCTCACTCCCACCCTAAACCTTTGCTTTCTCCCTAACAGAGATACAATAAATCTTCCTTGGGTCTTGTCCATAGCAGGTTGAATTCAACGTGCTGCTAAAAAATCCATACAGTGGTGCAGAAAAGGAGGGGGAATTTCTGTTATTCCCCATTTCAAACAGCACCCGTGGACAAGGCTGTCACTGAAGCCACGTCCTGTGTGAGTTTTTCCTCCCCAGAAAAGCAGCAACACTCATCTAAAAGGTCATTTTAAAATCTTGACAAAGCACTAGAAACTATTGCAACTCTAAAACTGTTTTCAGTGATGTCATTCCCATGCAGACAAGGGACACAGCCACTAATTAGACCATCATTGACCAGACTGAGGAGGGCACCAGGTGCTGGTGACGGGGAGCAGAGCATGGAACACAGCAGCAGTGCAGAGCTGGCTCCTGCCACTGCTGTCAGAAGTGGAGGAAAACTAACCGAGGAGGAAACTTCACCAGAACACAAATTTACATTTCTGTCCACGAAGAGTGGTTGGCAGCTATTTTTGGTAACTGGTCTCCATCATATTAATTCAATGTCTGGTTTAAGTTGTCTCATTTGCAGCAAATCTGGCTGGTAAATATTAACCTTGAGCTTTGTTGAAATTCTCCTTGCAGATATTACTAGGGATTGGATAGAAAAGATGAAGCAGAAGGAGACAACTTTGAAGGAAAATGGCAGATCCCCCACGTCATGGCTTCATTTACACAAAAGCTGTGCTGCACACCACAAAACAAACAGCACAGAGGGGCTACAGCTCACACCTAACAAAATTAATGGTAAAAAGACATCAAAGCTGGGAAGCCAAGGGAAAATAAAACAGGGATGGGCAAGGGATCATCCAGAGAGCACAGGACTGCCCAATTGCCTGCCGTGGATCTTCTGGGAATGGGTTTTATGGTCAGAGTAAGCACAGAGCAGCATCTGGCTACAGAGATACATCAGACAAGACAAGCAGTCTGAATGCATTTTCAGTGACAAACTCTCCTCTTCTTCATGAGTGGATGTTAAAGAGACAGTAAAGTTGTGCAGTCTCACCCCAGAGATGGCTGCACTCCACCAAATGCCAGAATGATTCATCAGAAACATGCAAACTTGTCAGGAGTTGTGGGGTGCCTCTGGAGCAGTGGTGCAGGACAGGAGGATGGACATGGAAAGACTCAGCTTTCCTGCAGCCAGAATTAGCAGTCCTAAGTCCTATTGGCCTTTTTTCACCTCTCCTGATTTCAGGGTGAGGACACAAACCTTCTCTTGGTGCAGGATGCTTCCAGTAGTGATATCATGGTTACAGGGACACTAACTCTGCCACCAAGTTTAAACACCTTCACCAGTTCATCTCCTGCATCCTCCACTGTTGCCAGTACCACGGTCCTGCTGCCACCACCACCTGCAAGCACAATCCTGGCCCCCAGGCCACCCCCCAGGCACCAGCAGCAGCAAAGCCCCCACCATCCCCAGTCCACCACCTGGACCTCTCAGGTCCACAAGAGCTGCAACAGAGACTGTGGCCAAGAAGTTTCATGGGCCAACAGGATCCAGCAGATTCATCCCCTCTGAGCCCTCCAAAGCCACCACCAGAAGATCACAGAGGTGGAGCCAGGTGTGTTGTGGCATCACCTGGCTGGTTTAACACCCCCAAACTCCTGAAGTATCCACCTGCCTCCAGCTCAAGGGCTTTTGTCCTCACTGAAGATTTCCACAGCCCTGGCTGCTTTCATCAGAAGTCTTTTAAAGCTATTCATTTAGCACGATGCTAATGCAGGGCTGCAAACAAACCCAAAACTTTCAACCCTTAAAAACTATTTTCTGATATTTGACCAGACATCAGACACTGCTCCACAGAGAATGACTAATGACCTGCTTTCTGTGAGAGGGGAGAGAAACTTAATTATGTCCATTAAATTACTTCAAATATTTTTCCTCAGAGAATATGAATTATTTAAACTCAACACAGAGAAACCTGAAACATTAGCAAAAGCCTTCTGGGACTCACTATGAAAATCCCCTCTCCAAACAGATGTGGAGAGCATGGCAAGCTGCCATGCAGCCACTGAAGCAATCAACAGCACTAAGATTTCAATTGGATAGCTTTAATAAGGTCTTCTTAAGGAGAAGCCACTGCCCAGAGCACCGGGAAGGGCATCCCACCAGCTGGAGGGAAGCAGCACAGTGAAAAGCCTGGAGGTGCTACTGAAGGGCAGATCCCGAGTCCACGGGAAAAGTTCACCCTCCTACTGCATCACTTGCCTCCAGTGTGGGGGAACTCTACCTGCCTGAGACTTACTTAGCTGTTCTCCTCTCAATCTGTTTTTGAGGCGGAAAGGGAGAGATGCAAGGCATCATCTGGACACCAGGCATGGGTACAAAGGCTCTTTTCAGATGTGTTTTACTGAAGAACGCATCCCCTTTCCCAGGTCCCAGCTGGCAAGAAGGTGCCTGGGGCTGGCACTAGCCCAGCAACTCTCTCCATTTGGAGGCTCACGTACTCTGAGGAAGAGAATGACAGCCAGCATCCCACACCTGGCTCTCACCTGCCTTTGAAAGCAAGATGGAAGTGGTCACAGCCCCAGGTCCATTAGTGGGATGCCTTAAGGCAGAGGTTATGTCCATTTTTGCAGCTGTCCTTAAACATAACCTTGCGAGCTGTAAAGTCACCGAATTATTAAACTGTGTCCAAAGCTATCAATAGGGATATTAATGTTCTAGAGTAATTTTAACATTACAGATGAAGCTGTGGGAAATGCCTGACAGCATCCAGAGCTCGACATGTCTGCCCAACCAGCATCATGCTGCAGAACAGCCCCATGCCCTCCAACTGCCACCCTCCAAACAAAGGTCGGGTGGTTTACTGGGGGTCTGCCATCACCCAAAGAAACATATTGCTTACAAAAGACAATTCCACTTGTCCAAACTGTGCTCAGGCACCAGAGAGGTCTGGCAGCAGCATGGAGTGACACAGACAAAAGCTGCCAGGACACCAATGGCCACCTTTACCTCTGCATCCCTCGTCCTTCTCCTCAAAGCCAGGGCTGCACATGCATTTCCCGATGGGGACCAGCCACTCGCCCTCTGCACTGCAGTGCATCCGGGGGGGATTATCCACGTCCACTTCTGCGTGAGCCACACAGGTGCCCTTAACTTCCACCAGCGTCACAAAGGCCGTCTCCGCCACTGTGTCTGGGAACATGGCCAAGTTCTGCACAGTGGTGAGACACTTCTTGTAATAGACCCGCACGGAGACCAGCGCCACACAGGCACCCACATCCTGGAAGCCCAGGTGGAAGCCTCTCTTGGTCAGGTGCCCAATCTCCCTCAGCTCCGTGTTCAGCTTCATCTTGCGCTCGCCCAGGTCTCCCTGGGTGAAGCTCTCGTCAGCAGCGATGGTGTCAATCTTGGTGTGCTTGCTCTCACGGACACTCCGGCCCAGGTCAGAGTCAGACTCCACGTAGTACAGGTTGAAGGTCTCCTTGCAAGTGCTGGTCACACCAGGGATGCTGTTGCAGTCCCGCAGGGTGAACTTCAGCTCAATGAAGATCCTCTGGCCATCACGCCTGGCGATCCAGCCCGTCTGCAGCCAGTTGTTCTGGTTCGGCTCCATGACATTGCAGACCTGGTACGTGTGTATTGGCTTGTAGGTTTCATCCACGCCACTGATCTCTTCCCACTGGGGACAGAACACAAAGGGCTGTAAGAGGTCGGGAGCTGCCCCAGCAGAGGCACACCAACCAGTATGAATGTCACTATCACAAGCCTCCCCCCCACAGGCCATTTTGTCGTAGGCACTGGAAGTCCTCAGCCCACCAAACCCACCAGCTGCAGTAACTCTGCTCCTGGACCACCTAACACCTGAGCTCTCTGCAGAGGTGCAAACGTGAAGACACAACCAGAAAGGCAGCACTGGCAGCAGATCTTGGGAAACAAAGCCTGGTTCTGGATGCACCATCTGCTGAGGAGCCAGAGCCTTCATCTCCCACACACTCCTCAGAATTTCTGTCCCTGGGAAGGTGCATCCACACAGTGTAACACTGGACAGGCTTGGGGCACCCAGAGAAATCCAAGATATATAAGATGTGACACCAGTCAAACCATCACACAAGGACGTCAAATACCTTCATGAACAGCAGCAGCAGCTTCTCTGCCAGAAGTTTTAGGTGCAACAGAACAAACCCTCGGACTGCAAGTGAAACAGTGTTTCCCCAAAGCTATCAGCAGAGGTTCTGATCAGCGAAATGATGATTCAACCCTCACAGCCTGAATGCGGACCTGGCAATCTCCCAAAGCAATTCTTTGTGGGGTAAATTTATGCAAAATAGCCATAACATACCCAGAACAGAGTTTCTTCTGCAAACAAACAGCTGGGCCACATAGATGACTCCAGGACCTATCGCTCTTCCCTCTGAATGCTTTGTTTCCATTCAGAAAATTAACCCGAAGTTACAAGGAGCACAACTCCAAGCTTACTAAAAGCAGCTTTAGACGGACACCAGCAGCAAAGCCAGGGGCTGATGAAATAAACTTTACATGACACAGCTCCCAGTGACTTCCCTAGCCACAGCTCTCAGATTCAAAGGATTTGACTGACCCTTGGTGCTCATGCTGGTGTGTGAACCACAACACAAAGCCTTAACTAGCCAGTGTTTATTTGCTTGTTTTAGTAGTGTAAAACCCCTTTTGAGGAGGGACTCCACGCCTGTCGTAGTGCTCACATAGCCAATGCCTCACTCCTCGCTCTGCTCCCAGGTGCTCCTGGCACTGATCATGCCCCGTTACCCATCGACCTTGAATGAGGAGGCTGCCAGTCCCCAGCCCAGCTCTGAGGAAGCAAAGCGCTGATACCACAGGACTTCAAATGCTGCTGAGCACCAGGAGGCTGACAGACCCTCTCACCCTCTCCAGTGGTGCAGAGGGACAGTCTTACCCCTGTGCTTACCCCATTCGATGGGTATGAGGTCCAGCCCAGCTCCGCCTGTGATTCCTTTGAGTCCAGCAGGACAACTGCAGGGAAGACAGCATGTTAGGAAAACCACTGACACAGGAAATGCTGGTAAAACCTACCCAGCCCACGCACCGGGAAGCTTAGTGCCACGCTGGGCCAGGACCCAGAGTGTGGGAGCAGCTCCCACCTCAGCTCCACCAGCCACGGCATCCCCGTGTGAGCCCCATGTGCCACGAAGCTCTCACTGCACACCCAGAACAACCTCACAGGTACCTGATCAGTGCCCTAACGACTGTGCCATCCCAGGGATCCCAGTCCGACTCCTCGGACTCCACAGACAACACTGCCACTTTACCATGCCCATAGCGTGAGGATGCTGGAACCGAAAGGCACCAGCAGCTGCTCTGAAAGAGGGATTTCCCTGGCAAACGGCACCGGTTTTCCACAAAACAGGCAATTTTATATTTGACAGGAAGATCTATTTCCCTCAGTTCACAGCTTCACGATCCTTCCACAACCAGCAAACAGCCACAGCCCCCGACCGGCAGTTTGAGCCCCGGACTCGGACACCGGGAACAAGGGGCGCGGCGGCGCATTCCCGGCGGGCACATCCCTGACGCTCGGAGCGCTCCGGGATGCTCCGAGACACTCTTCGGCCTCCGGGACCAGTGGGGTCTGTCCGTGGCAGCGCAACCTCCACGAACACGGACCCCAAGGCTCGGACCGTCTCCCTGTCACGGTACTGCCAGCGCGCTGCACAGTGCCTCCGGTGATCGCGGAGACCGGGACAGCGCGGGCTGACCCGGTCACTCCACGAGGACCTGTCCGTCCTCTCCGTCCTCCGGCAGGTCTCCGGGCCCCGGAGAGCGGCGGCACATCCACCCCACAACCCGTCCGGCCAGCCCCGGAGCGACCCCACCGCCGAGCTGAGCCGAGCCGGCCGCCCCCGGTACCGGAACGCGCAGCCCGACCCGCCGCGGGCAACCAACGCCGGGGCCGATGCCGCGGCACCGCGCGCCGAGACAGCCAGGCACGGGGGACACGGCGGTGTCGGAGCACCGGGGACACGACACGGCAGCGGGCGCGGGAGCGCCGAAGAACCGGGAGCGGCCGGAGCACCGGCAGCCGCCGCCGCCACGCCTGGCTCACCCTGCTCGGCAGCGGCGCGNCGCCGGGGCGGGGCCTCTGCCCGCGCAGCCAATCGGCGGCGGGGGCGGGGCGAATGAGGGCGGGCGGTGACTCGAGCCGGCTGAGGGAGGGCGGCCCCCGTGAGGGCGCGGGCTCCGTAGCCGGGCGGCTCCTGAGGGGACTCGCGGCCGTGCTGGGCTTTGGGCTGCTGGAAATGCTGCCCAGGACAGGGGCAGGCCTCGCTGGTGCCGAGATGCTGCGGCAGTAATCAGCAGTGCTGTGCCGCCCCCATGCCCAGGTGATGTTTGCTGATAGCGAGCGGGAGTCTTGGGTTAAAGCCTCCTTTCCGCAGCACAGGGCCCAGCAGGGCAGCGGGGCAGGTCTCATCCCTGCCCTGGCCTGCAAACGGTGCCCAGGAATGTCAGTTTTGTCAGAGCCCTCTGTCCTGCCTTTCTGGGATGAAATTTTATTCCCGGCTTCATGTCGAGATCCTCCAAGCACAGCTGGGAAAGCAAAAATGCCCAGACAGAAACCCCAGGAAAAGGCAGCCCCTGGCAGGGTGAGTGCTGCCAGACCCACACCCAGGACAGTGCTGTGGCAGCAAGCACAGCACCGAGAGGCTGCAGGGGGCTGCGGGAGGCAATTCTTGGCTCACTGAAGTCGAGCTATTTCCCACCAGGCGCGCAGCCTCCTGCGTCGGGGGAGGTACTCAACAAGATTTGATGATTACTGATTGTTGGTGTCCAGGTTCCTGCAAAGTTCAGTCAGGCTCAATGCCCGCCGGTTTCCACCATGATGGCGGATACCACGATACCAAACATTTGTTCCTGTAGGATGTTCCCTTTGCTGTGATTATGTGCCAAATGTAAAATATTGCAGGTCTGAATTAAAAACGTTGAGCCTCTATCTAGCACAGCCCGGCCAGGCTATAGTTGTGCTATAGTATAGCACAGCTCACAGAGTTGGTGCTCGGACCACAGGCCAAGCCCAGCTGGACACTTGGAGCCAGAGGATGTTTCCAGCTCTCCCTTCATTTCTCAGCTCTTCTGCAAACATGGTCATTACCCTTCTCTCTGTGTTAACTGTACTGGTGAGGAAGTTTCCCATCCATTTATCAATGTTCTTCCCATCTGGGAGAGCTCAGCATGGATCAGTGCTTTGTGTGCTGCTGCACCAGCACTGGAGCCCCTCCTGCCGTGCACCTGCAGCCCAGGAGCTCCCGGTGACACCAGGAACAGCCATGCTGACTGGGGGCACAAGTTCATACAATCAAAGCCCTCCCTCCAACATGTTACAGAGCAGGGAAGCAAAAGACAGGGTTTATTCATAATCTTCCTCAAGTGGAAACCAAAAGAAGTGACCCGTTATTACCGAAGATTTCTCAAGCCACCCAGGAAGAAAAGTGATATTTAGTTGTCGTTAAAGGCTCAGAACTGCATAACAATTTCATGCTATGTTAACTTCTAGGTTTTCTTTCGCATATAAATTTTTAAGGAGTAAAATAGAAAAACCCAGGCACTTGACCTTTAATCACAGTTATTTGTGTGATCAGTCAAGTGTGGGAAAAAGCTAGTTTGTGCTTGAAAGATGCCCTTTAAAGCCAGATTGCTCTAATATGACACACAACTCTCACAGTGTAATATACGGGATCTCACTTGCCTGTCTCCAGGCACAGCAGCTTCCTTTTAGTATTCATGCACTGGATCTCACTGCTGGGCCAGTGTAAGGTATCAATGTCATGAAGCAAATCAATCCAGACCCCTGGGACAGCTCCATTCACCACCAAGCTCCACAGGCGTGTACACTTTCCTGTCACTGAGGAGCCAAGCAGGGAAGAGGATTTTGGAAGTATATGGAGGATTTGATGTTAGATATGTTTTACTAGAAGAAGGGTCTGTCATGTTAAAAGAGCACAGCTTTTCCATTTATCTGAAATATTATTTCAAGCACTTATAAAATCTTGTTGTTAGAAGAGCCAGAGGTATTTTAATTAAGATTTTAAGTATCATGTTTTGGGGAAATGATCTCATGAATTTTGTTTGAGCAACAGCAGATGACAAAGCCATTGCTGGAGTGAAGAAAACAGAGCAGCCTTTAATAGATTTCTCCAGGAGCCCAAAGCCAATCCAAGGACAGGACAGAGAGGGATGCTGTCCCCGGGGTGGCACAGCTGACCAGCTCCTTGAGCAGCACAAGGGGCCAGTATCTCCAGGCAAAGGAAGAGGAATCCCCAGGTTGTCTGGTCACCTCTGCTGCTCACATCCAGCTCTGGGGCTGCTGCCCTTACCCACTCCTAACTGCTGCTGCAGCCTGCAGAGAGAAGAGCAAAGGGAAAGCAAAGACATCGGGTCATCCAGGCTCCAGATTGTCAGGGGAACTTGTGCAAAGAGCAGGGCTAGCCCAGAAAATGTGTAATTGGCAAAGCTGAGCTATTACCTGCTGTAAGTGGAGACAGAAAGATAGTTTTGTCACCACAGTGAAAATAACCCTCCTGGAAAAAAAAAATCAATACAAACACCAAGGAAAGAGAGTCAGAAACCAAGACCATCAATTCCTGAGATAAAGAGTTGAAAGTCTCAGTGGGAGGACAGCCAGATCTGTACTGAAAAACAAAACTTTACTTCTTTTGCTGACAAATTACTTTTTATGCTAAAGGACAAAGGAGCCATGAGGATGCAGGCTTCAATGTATGTCTGAAAGAGCAATCCTTGACAAAAGATGGAGCAGGCAGAAAGCTCATGGAAGCTTTTGCACTTCTCCTTTCTCTTCCACACTTCCAAGTATTTTTGTACAATTAAAAACAAAGGATTTTTGCAATTTTGTACTGGTTTGGGCATGTCACACAAACATGCTCTGGGACTTCTTCTGCTTCTGCTGTGACAAGGGCGGAGCCAGAGCAGAGGAAGCAGCAGCAATACAGCACAAGTGTGCCTGGCATCAGGGAATATCCCACAGAGGAAAGTGGCTCAGACAACCCAGTCCCAACGGAACCTCACCAGTCTGCCACCCCCAGCTGATACCAGGGCTCAGACACTGCTTCCCAGGGGCACAGTGCTCCATCACAGCCAGTGCTGGCCCATCCCTGCTCATCCCTTCCTGCTGACTGACAGAAATCACAGTGAAAATGAAAGTTAAGGTAAAGCTTCCCCATAAATCTCATGCTCAAAGCTGCATAGCCCGGCCTCAGGGCTGCAGAGGAAAAACCCTTCTGCCTTCTGGGTTGTTTGTCTGCAAATAGAAAGCAACCAGAATCGTGCACTTGTTTTTTAACAGCTCTGTCTTTCTGTCAGATCTGTACTCTTTCCTTCATGATGTCTGCACTATAAATGTTTTGCAGCAATTCTTTAGCTTTTAAGGTAATCACATAAAAGACCCTTGACTGCAAAAACGCAGCTAATCTGGGTAAATGCCTTTAAGCATCTTTGCATTTCTTCCTAATGGATTTCCAGTCAGCCCACAGATATCCAGGTTCTAGAAAATAATGTAAAATAGAGTAAGGGTTTAATTTTTTTAAATGCTTCACATTCGTCATATACTGAGAAAATCCAGAGCTCCAGGCAGCATAATATCATTACACTTATGTAAGTCATACCCCGTTCTGTCATCATCAGCCTTTGGCTGGGGCACGGATCCACTCAGTGTTAAGTTCCAGCTCAACCAGAGACAAATTACCACACGTTGTTAATTAGAACCAGACAGGAGGTATCCAGGTGTTGCAGTCTGGTGACAGAGCCTGAAAGGCAAGCACTGAGCTCAGGAGCCGTGTGTGGGATCTGCTCCCCCTGGGAGCAGGGGGAAGGCTGGCAGAGGAGGCAGGTCCTGCCCCTCAGAGATGCTTTGCTGGTGGTGCTGAGCACAGAGGCAGGATGCCAGCACCTCAGTCTTTGCACACACAGCCTTCTTCCCCCTCAGCCTGCCCCTCTACAGTGGCTTCACTTGCTCTGCTTGGAAGGCAGAGGTGCAGAGTGATATGTATCAACCTCTGAGAACTGAGGGAGAAATGAGGATGTACCTCAAGTATAATGGTGCAAACAACCACTAACATAATTTTGATACCAATTACAGTAATTTGTAACAAAGGAGTTCTCTTACCTTTGATTTGCTCTCCTTCTCTTCTTCTCTTCTTGGTTTCATTAAAACCACTCACAGAGATTTGCAGCAGTTCTGTTTGAAGTGCTGTTGTCAGGATTTTCATTTTCAGTCACATCAGAAATGGTCTTACAGCAGGCTGGTTATGTTTCACAAAGAGATCTGCAGCATGTGGCCATCACTCATTGTCAGAGGCGTTTCAGACAGGCTGGTCCTGCTGGTTGTATGGCTTCTGAGGTGAGTGCCCAGCGCTGAGTGCAAGAGAAGAAGCTCCAGAGTGGCCACAGCAATGGCCCGTGCCTGCCCTGGTGCCAGGCTCCCTCCACAGCAGCTCCAAGCTGCACTGCACTGAATCTGCAACCCAAACCTTGGTTAATTTGAGGACTAAGTAAGTGCCAGTCTGGTTCACAGTGCTCCTGAGGAGAGCATCCCTGTGCACCCTAAAGGGGGACCCCAAAGTGCCAGTGCACATTGGGCCTGGATTCCCCAGTTTCATGTTTTGTCTATTTATTAAGAGCTTTTTAATGTTTATATCTTTATGCTGATCACCATTTAAATGCATTACCAAGATTTCTAACTTTTTTGGCCCCTCAATAACATGGCAGTAAATGCCCCATAACAACAAGGGCACTGAACTGCTGTGGAATTCCATGGAGTGGTGCTGCTCTGGCTCTTACTCATCAGGCAAATCAGAGATGCAACTTGCATGACACACTGATGAGGAAAGACACTTCAGGACTCACTTGCTAACTCAATCACCACAAGACATTCACCAATTATCCCCCCACCACACCGTCACGGAGTGAGGGTGACAGGGAGGTCATGCAGAGTGAGTCTTTTTCATTTGTCCATGACAGAAGAAGGGAATACACTCTGCAAATTATAATTAGCAACTTAATCCAGCTGTGGCTAATTCGTAGATGGATTTTGCACTCCAGGACTCAGCACTTGGGCAGACTCTAAATACGGCACCAGCAGGGTGTGTCCAGCTCCCTGAAAGCTCTCCAGTAATTACAGATTTCTTGCTGCTCAGCAGAGAGCAGGACAGCTTTCCATGCCTGCAGGTGCCTCTGCGCCTCCTGCCACCCTGCCAGGGCGAGATGCAGCCCTGGAGAGAGAGACTGCCAGCTGCCAGCCACACCACCTCCCAGGATATCTGCCATGGGGGTCCTGCCAGCCCTGTCCCAATGATGAAGAGAGGGATCCTCCTCAGCAGGACATCCCAGCCCTGTTCCCATCCCAGCTCAGCACTGGCCGCTGGTGGAAGGGGACTGGGGAAAGAGCTGCAGCTCAGGGAAGCAATAAATTCTGCTCCATTTTAATGGGGCACCCCAGGCCCAGAAAGAAATTGACATACAGGTTCACAAAAATCCTGCTTGAATAAACAGAAAGGGAGGGAATGTTGGAGAGAGCATCCAATCTGCATCATAATTAGGGAAAAAAATAACAAATGGCAGAAACAACCTGTTCCAATCTGCAGCTGCAGTTTGTTCCTGCTGTATTGAACAGCCATGCACCAAACCTACCAGGAACCTTCTTGGAAATGTATGAGTGTTTCATGCAATAAGAGTGGGAAAAGAGCCTCTTTTTATGTGTATTGCAGAATCTGCTGTAGTGAAGCATCAGAGAGAATTTTGTCAACCAGACACTTAGTGCTGTCTCCAGCCTGGTACCAGAAGTGGAAATCTCATCACTGGAAGAGTCTCCATGAAGAGAGCCCATTGGTGACAGCAATTAGGCTCCAGATCTGGGGGTTGCCCTGGTGTGGGGCTGGGCCCCTGCCCCATGCAGCAGTTCAGGTCACTGTCACATTTGGCCACAAGAGCAGGAAGGTGCAGTTCTCAGTGCATGCATTTCAGACATTATTCAATCCCAGACTGACTAATTTATCCATAAACCTTCCTAATGAGTCTGATAGTGTAGGAATGAGAGAAAGCAGCATTGTTATCTGTAAACAGCAGCAGCTGACAGCATGTTTAATCACAGGCTGCATATCAGTGACATTGGTGAAGAAGAGGATTAGACCCTTCTCTGGTTAGTCACACAGCAAAGGCATGAACACAGAGCCTGAGGGAAGACGAACAAAAGACGAACGAAGAGCAACAAATATCGAAGCTGGGGAGTCCCACTGAAGGGGAGGCACTTGGAGCCAGGGGCAGGCTGTGCTGGAGCCCTCCCCAACACCCTGAGGGCAGCCAGCATTCGAGGAGAGCCCTGGCACCGCTGCAGAGCCAAAGCCACCAGTAAAACCACAGGCTGTGCACTGCCTCGAGATCTGCAGGCTGCCTGTGCCTAACAGGATTTTGCAATCCATGGCGAACATGCTAATGGGATAGAGAGGTAAAGAGTTCAACCTACTTACTTTTCTCTGCTTCTTTTCTTTCTTTTTTCTGGTCATCTCTCTCCTGGTTTTCTCTGGCTCATCTCTTTCTGAGGTCTGCAGATTAAAAGCATTAATATGAGCCAGAAGTTATTATGTGAATCCTACTTATCACAAACTAAATGGGATCTAGTGGGCTGCAGCCTTGGAAGCCACGGCCTTTGGTTAACAAGGAGTGTAGTTACACAAGGCCATCAGGGTTCTCTTTCCCCAGCTCCCCAAGTCTGGGGGATGTGGCTCACCAGCCTGGAGGGAGCACAGGGAGAAGGGATCACAGCTGTGGGAGCTGCAGCTGCTGATGTGCCACTGCATGTAAGGGAGCAGTGATGATGTGAAAAGTACATTGGTGGGGGCCAAAGGCTCTGTACAAACTGTGGGGAGGTGCTGGATGTGCCAGGCACCACCAGGCAGGAGGGAACAGCCCTGGCACCAACATAATGGGGGCTACAGCAGTATTGCTGCCACCTCTGCTTCCACAGCAGGCAAGGTTTAGCATGTGCCCTCTCTTCTTCCTGATTCCAGATCTTGGGTTAAACCAGTAGCTGCTCCATGGTGAAGTCCAGGTGTTTTGATTTATGTCTGAGAGATCTCATTATCACCCACAGCAGCAGACTCTGACCTTTCATGGCAGGGCCCTTTTGAATTTACTTCCTGCCCCAAGGTAGAAGAAAAATCATGAGAAATCAATTTTCTTTCTTCCAAGACCCCCTAGTTCTCAAGAATTTTTAAAGGGCAGACAAAGCATAACTGGGACATCTTCTACCTTTAGAAAGGTCCCTTATCCTATTAGATTTTGATTAATCAGCCTCCTACTCTCCTGTCACTTTCACAGTGGAGAGCACTGGAGACCTCCCACCAGCCCCTCTCTGCAGAGGGAGAGGGAGGAAGAGAAAGAGAGGGAAAGGGGGGAGGGAGACAGAGACTTCCATGGCTGGGGGAGCCACAGCCACATGTGGGAAAGGCTCAGCCCCTGTGCTCGCCTGCCCTTCTGGTGCTGCTGCAGCTCCCATTAGCAGGGAGACACAGCATTGTGCTGGGGGCAGGACCTTCCATGGGCACTGCCAGTTGCCAGTTCCTGCTCAGCTGGTGCCACTGGCTGCCCTGTGGCTGCCTCTAAGCTTTGAGACATTTCCTGGGGCTGCAAACCCTGAGACTACCTGACTTGCCCAACCAGGCACCAGGCCCTTGGTGCAATCACCAGGCTCACAAAGGAGCCTGACACTGAAGGAGACAAGGTGCTCATCCCAGCCCAGGCCTCAGTCAGCAGGCACAGGGGCCCGGGGAGCCCTGCAGGCTCTTCGTGTCAGCAGGCAACCTCCTCTGCCTGCCAGATAACATACATAATTCAGGCCAAATATTCATTTAAGATTGTCTGAGCCATGGCAATAACCTAGACATTATGACAATACAGATCAATAAGCCCAGAGAGGATCTTTCACTGAAACATGCTGCAATTGTTCAAATCAAGTCTTAATTGTGACAAGAATTGATTTTTCTTTTCTAATATCCCTGACTTTTAATTAAAAAGTAGTTAAGTAGAAAATGCATTTCCAGGATCATTTGGAGGCAGGACAATATCAAGGAGCACACACTTAAAATGCAGAAGTGGTGCCTTGTTAATACAGTGAGACCAACCACAGCCCGAGGAGTTGCTCTGTGCAAGTCAGAGATGCCCATAGCTGAGAAGGGCTCATGGATACCAGGACCCCCAGGCCAGCAACCACAGCCAGTGGCACATCCTGGCCTCAGTGGAGACATGGGCACGTCCCCACTTGTTCTCTCCTGCTCCCCAGGGTCCTCCAGCTGTCTGCATTTCACACCCTCTTGCACATAAGAGTGCATCTAATAGCTCTAATTATCCAGCAGACTCCAGCCCTTTGCTTTGCCCTTGTACACAGCACATGGCAGAGGCTGGCAGGGAGGGCAGGACCAGGCAGCACAGCTGCCACTGCATGAGGGCAGGGCAGTTGCTGCAGCACCAGCTGCCCCAGCAGCTCAGTGGAGTGAGCATAGCCCCAGCCCAGCCTTCTCCCTACTGTCCATGGGAGAGTGCTTCTTGGCATGGTCCCAGGATGTGCCCACAGCACAGAGGAGGCTGGTAGGAGGGAGTTCTGAAGCCCCTGTGAAGGGAGGGGTGAACTCCTCCAGCCTTTTTTTTTTTTAATTTCCCAGCAGTGTCTCAGTGGCAGCAGCAAAGCACAGTGAGAGTGCAAGGAGCCAGCTGTGAACCAGATATTTCTCAACCATCCTCCATTAGAGTAAAATGGGCCAAAACACTCTAATCTGATTGGAGGAAGACCATTAACATCAGAGACTCCATTAAAAGAAGAAGTGGCCTTTTATCTACTGATCAAGAATCATAAAGGAAGACACTTTGGAAGACACCCATAAATGCTCATGAGAAGGAAAGGGCTGCACAGCCCCTGGTCTGAGTTCCCCATGTACAGATCCTCCTCTGTATCAGTGAACCCACCTGCAATGTCTTGCTAAAGGCCAGCAGTGGTGGAATTTGGAGCAGCAGCCCAAAGTAGGGAGAAGTCAAGGTTCCAGAGATCTTGTCTCTGCATTAAAAGTGGCTGGAATAGCTTTTGGCCATTCTCACAGAACATGTCTGGTATTTACTCTGCTGGTGGGTATCTAAGTGGTCAGACACTGCGGCAAATCCTGTTTCCCTAGGTCTGATTAGATTAGAGCAGTGGTGCTGGAGAGCTTGTTGATATTGCCAGGAAAGGAGAGCAAAGACTGAAGAAGATTCTCAGAAACATCCTTACCCACTATTCCCCCCCCCAGCCCTTGTTCATGCCAGTCAGAGATGCACACAGCCCATTTATTTTTATCCCTTGACTCATCAAATAAAAGTCAAACCACAAACAGTGAGAAATGGTATCCCGGCTCTTTGAACCCCCAGCAGCCACACAATGCTGCATCCCTGCCAAAAGTCACCATCTGCCTGCCCCGAAAACCTCTTTCCTAGAAAGGGTAAATTCAGCAACCAAGTACTGAACAGCCCCAGAGGGAAGGACAGTGCTGGCTGGCAGTGTCACTGGTCTCAAGGAGGAGTGGAATAGCCCAGACAAGTTCCCTGAAGAATTTGTGGGGCTATAATACCTTTCTGTGCTGTTAAACTTTTAATTCATCCAGCTTTGTTACCTTGGGTTATTTTATTCTCTAAATTAAACAGCCCCCATAATGATAAAACCCTTTGTTAACGTCACTGGGCTCTCGCCTAAAACAACAGCACACGATCTCCTGCCTTTTAGTTTGATTTTGCTGGCACTTGGGACAGGATTAAAGAGAAATAGCTCTACTAATTCTTCCAATATCCTTCAACAAACATCAGTTTGGACCAAAGAGGACACAGGATGCTACTGTTAGTAATTCTAAAGAAGGTCTTCCCTTGCAGATGGCTGGGGACCCTTGATGGCACCCCAGGCTTTGAGATACTCACCACAAGCCTGGAGCAGCTGCCAGCCAGCACCACAGTCAGGCTCTTAACCAGCCTCCCTTCTTATCAGGGGGTTTTCATCCCTGTGGAAACCCTTTGCAGAAGTGCTGCAGGGAGCACACGCACAAAGGGGCTGATCTACAATTTGTGACTCTTCTTGTTCAGACAGAAATTAGCATTTTGCCGTTAAAGGGGAGGACGCAGTGCTACCTTCTGCTGCAGGACTGGGAGCCAGCAGGACCTGTCCTCACCACGTCAGGAGCTGGAGCATCTTTCCTGCCACAGTCCCTCCAAGCAGCTCTCCCAGCCGCAGCCCTGCTGGGGACAGGACTGAACCCTCACCACAGCAAGCCCAAAGGCCCTTGAGCTGCCCACAGCTGCCATCCTTCCCCAGCCCTTCCTCACTCTCAGCTCAGCTCACTGTGTTTTAGCCAACAGCTTGTCTCATCTCTGCCTGCAACAGGTGCAGTTTGGATCCTGCCCTCCCTCTCTCAGTGGATTGCCTGCCAAGGAACCCGTGGGACATCTTATCCCACTTTCTGTTCACTGCTGCATTTCTGGAGCTGTTCGTTATCCAACTACCTCAAGTGTTGAAGCATCACAGTGACCTTTCCCAAACAAGCCAGAATCTTCCAGCCAGACACCTCTGGCTTTGTGTCAAGTTCCAGTTCCCCAGCCAGCAAATCCCAGTGCCTGCTAGTCAGTACATTCACATCCAGTCATTAAGCTCACATCAGCTGTCAGGCCACTGTTGCAGTGCCAGGATGGCTGTGGTCAGTGCTGACAGCTCTCCAGGGCTACCCCATGCCTGCAGAAAGATTTACTTCACCAGACATCTCCAGAAGGGAAAGTGGCAGTTGGTCTGGGATGGCTTCCCATCCATTCCCATCTGATAGATGGCATGAGGAACATTGCCTCTGTTTTCACTGGCCCCAAACATAACTAACAGGGGGCTGCATGCTGCTGGAACCCTGCAGCACTGTGACTGGAGCTGAGGAAGCACCCTGTCCCCTGCACTCAGTGTAGGGCTGTGGTTTGTGTTTTGTTTCCTCCTGTAACTCTCAGTTCCTGACCTCGCAACTATTAACTCTCCAAGTCTGACCTTAAGCCTTGCTAAATGAATTTCTCCTGTGTGTTACTGTAAGGGCTGTACAATGCCAGGAATGATGCTCAGTCAGGGTGTGCTGGAGAAGCACAGGGTCTCAGCAGGGCACAGGCTGCACAGGGCTGGAGGCTCTGCCAGTGGCACAGACCTGCACCACGTTACACTTCTGCCTCCCTGCAGAACAGAGCCATGGCAGAAACCTCAAGGAGTTCTGCTGGGCTGGGAAGCAGCAAGGTCCACAGCTGGAGCCCAGTGCTGTGCAGAGGCCAGAGGAAGGAGCTGTGCAGAGCTGGACCACCAGCACGTGCCAGATGGCTGGGCCAAGGTGGGAAGGTCAGGTAGGCACTGAGAGCTGACTGCCATGGCACATCAGCCTCGTGAGACATCCTCTGACCCTGGCACCACTCATCCACCAGCCTGGACCACGGGCATATCACAGTACTGATGTCACTGGAGGGAAGCACCAGCCTTCAGGTGCCAGGTAGACTGCAGAGAGCAGTGAAGTAATTGAGTATTGACTGAGATGTCCCAGGTGAGCCCTGGATGCACATTACACTCAGCTTAACTCAGTAATTACCATTTATATTATCCCTTCCAACACTCTCTTAAGTTACAGGGTCTGTAATTAGCTACTTGGTTTAAGTGTAAAGTTTTAATTAATTCATATCACGAAGTATAATTGCTTCTTAAAGATAACGTTGCACATTCTACCACACTGTATCCCTCTGTAATGCTTTAACCAAAATGCAAGCTTGTCCCAGTGAGTCAGCAAAGGTCCTACAAATCAGGCACTGGGATGCAAAACTTCTGCAAAGCCAAAAGGAAGCAACAAATGCACAAACGATTCAGTCCAAGCCCTCTGAGACCCATTCCTGCTCTGAGCCCCAGGAGGATGTGCCAGGCTGCAGCTCCCACTGCAGCATCATCCCCAGCCCACCAGTAGCACCACAGCCAGCATCCACAAATGCATTTAACTGCTGATTGATCTTTGATTCAATTTAATTTAGTTGTTAGAAGAGTTTTAGTTTAGGACTTGATGTGTTTATGGAGAAGTGTCAGCTCAGCACATCAGCCCAGGGTGGTTTCAGACCAGACAAGTTCTCTCACCATGTCATGACAACTCTGAAACCAGCACAAACATAAAATCCCTAAAATTTCCCAAACACCAGCCATACAGAGACTTAGAGAAAAACCTTGCAAAAGGCTCAATAAATTACTAAACTTTTAGCATTGGTCTGAATTAAAATGATAAACTAAAGTTTTTTCTTGCCAAAAGCTGTTGTGGCAGCAGCAGATGGTCTTTCCTGGAGGTGAAGGATTTTGAAGATTTGCCAGTGCAGAGAGAATTAGAAGCTTAACATTTGTATTGTAAGATGTAAGAAGGAGTACCTGGAGGTGCAGCTCAGAGGATGGACTAACCCAATTACCTGCTTATTGGGGACCCTTCATAATTCCTCAGGAGGAAAACCCCAATAGTCACAGCCTTCCCTTCATTCACACCAACAGCCTGTTCTGGCTCTGTTTTATGAGTCATTAATTCCTAATAAGTAGAAAACTGCCTCGTGGGCTTTGGACAAGAATATTTACTGTATCAGAGTAAATTTCCAGCATAAACCAGAGTTTGAATGTTGACATATCTTTAATAATGACAAATGAAGAATTTATGGATGCAACCAAAGTTCACATGAGAATTTTGATTCATGATCACACTCAGCTCAGGTGGAGCCATCAAGCCCAGACCCAGCATCTTGTCCCTGATTTGGACACCATCACATCCCTCACCTGCAGGCTGGTGACAGCCAGTCCCCCTTTCCCTCCTGTGCTGTGGGGCTGCAGACTGCCCACACAGGGCCTGGTCCCCTCCCCTGCCAGCCACAGGGAGCTGTGCCACGGGAAGCATTGAGCTATGAGTCCTGAGCCAGGGCTGTGACAGCTCCCCAGCCAGCCAGAGAAATGCTAATTGCAAAGCAAGTAATTAGTGGCTGTAAAATATGACCAGTACAATTACACTGAGGATTTTTTCCCCTGTCTGTCCAGAGTCTTGGCACGGAACAGTCTTATAATTAGGTGACAAAACTGACAGGCAGCTCCAGTGAAACAGCCTGTCCTCACCCAGAGACTCTCCAAGTGTTCTGCACCAATAATTACTAATCAAGTTATTTCTCTCAAGATTTAAAAAGTGTTCCACAGGTAATTTGCCCATAATAGCACAGGCCTGGTGCTGGCAAAGAGCTCCATGCCAGCAGAGCCCAGCAGGTCCGGGATGGCTCCAGTTGTCAGCATTACAGCCCCTTCCCTGAGGGACACCCACTCCAGCTTGGGACCCCTTTTCTGTTCCCATGGGCTCTGAACTGTGTTCCATCCCCCAAAATTGTCACACAAGGGCACTCAGTGCATCCCACCACCACCCAGGACCTCTGACACATCACAAGAGGTGTCATGAAGGACTGTTTTAAAGTCACTTAAAGAATCACCAGCAAAGGTGATCCCAACACAGCCAGGATCCCAACACAGTAAGCAATGGGCTAGACAGAGTGAGGAAGCAGCAGGGATCCTGAAATGTTCTGGTCCCTCCAGACTGTCAGTGGGCACAAGGATAACCAGTCTGGGGAAGATGAAGGGACACAAGGGCAGCAGTGTGTCTGAGCCACATCTCTGGAGCTCCAGCCTGCTGCCCCACACCAGAGTCACCTGGTGCTCACCCGCATGAGGACATGCCCTCCTCAACACTGCTTCAGCCCAAGTGTTGCTGCTGTGCTCAGTGGCACTGTGATGATGTCATCCAGCTGCAGTTTCTAAAACTGTTTGGGGAAAAAAGCCCACGAGTCTGTAATTTGTCATTACCATACCGACCTGGAGAGCAGCTGAACAAACCACTAATATCGAACAAACAACCAAACAAAACCCTTAATGGCTTTCCTGTCAAGCAGAGACCAACACTGACAGATGACCTTGTAGCAGCACAGGAGAATAATTTGTGAATTGCCATTGATTTCCAAAATCAAAACATAAATTTTGCTCCACAATGGAAGCATAATGGGAAGTTTTGGTTTTAGTAGGTGTTTTGTCTCCCTGTGATTTTTCGAGGGGGAACAACATTTACTCCAGCTAAGCCCGCAGAGTCCTTGTGACACAAACTTGCTGGTTAAACTCAGACACCTGCCTCTGGGTCTGGTCTGGATCATTGCAGGGAGTCCTCAATTCTCTTCAGCGCTGGTGTGGCTCCCGAGTCAACCCCATGAGCACCACTAGCCACTCACACCAGTGTGGCAGGAGGGGTCCCAGCCCCCAGGGACCCAGTGCAGAGCATCCTGCTGCCAGGGAGAACAGTGCAAGACTGCCTGCCCAAGGAGAAGCACTGAAGCCTGTAATTTGGACCCAACTAGGTGCCCACTGATGTTTTTGAAGGGCCCAACGCCTCCTCCACCACAGCCCTGTATGCAGCTCCAGCCCACAGCTTCACCCCAACAGCTCCTGTCTGTGACCAACAAACTCCACAGTTCCCACCCCACCACCTTCCAACTTGGCTCCACTTTTGGGCAGGAGTTCAGCACATCCCTGTGAAACTCAAATCCCCAGCACTCGCCTTGAGCTGCTCCATCTCTTTAGGAGAACATCTGCCCTGCTGCACACGCTGCGAGTGCTCTCGCTGCTCCACCAACAGCTTTAGTCCTGCTGCTGCCAAAGGAGCGTGAGGCAGGACTGAGCCTGCCCATGCCTGGCAATCTGAGAACAGGAGAAACCACCTCTCTGTCCCAGCATACAGGAGCCACCAGGGCCTCTGAGCAACCCTGCTCAGCCCTGCAGATAGCTTTTCCCACAGCAGCAAACACCGGCTGTACCTGCTGCTGGTCCCTGCTCTGCTCTGCTTCCAGCAGCTCCTCGTCTGTGTTCTCCTGCATCCACAGCCCTTTGTCATTATCTAAGCCACGACAAACCCATTGTGATAGTAAAGATGGGAATCATTGTGATCCCAGGCAGATGCCCAGGACTGCCCAGAGGAGCAGCAGTGTTTTGCACAAGGCACTAACAAATTACTGAATGTCACCTTATGATTTATCACTGCCTTGGTTTCCAGACAGTGACAGTGTTTCCCCCAGGGGAGCAGCCTTGTGGGTGCCAGCACATCTGCTCTGATTGAGCCTCTAACAGGGATGATTTTGCTTCTTTTATTGGATTGGAGGATCCCCAATAAGCATGTTGTCTCCTTGCCTGAGTGATGCCTTTGCCATACGACACTGAATTTACATCCCATCCACTGCATACAACTGCTCTGACAACTGGAAAAGCACCATATGGGGTGAGGACACACTCCAGGAACTCAGTCCCAGCAGGTCTTTTCCACGCTCGTGAATGTGCCAGAAATGTCTGCAGGTGACAGGCCCTGCCAGAGATAAGACTACACAGCACTGTGATGTGTTTTCATCTTCAAAGATGCTTTAGGATGCAAAGAAATTAACAGCAGCTTCTCCTGGACACAGCTTTTGGATGCATGGGGGCCTGAGACACCAGGCTGGCACTGCAGACAGACTGCTGGAACCTGTCTGCAAGCTTGAGCTGCTCTGAGGAGGAGCAGACAGGAGAGCAGAGACAGCCCAGAGCACAGCTGCCTTGGGCACTGGCTCTTGGGAGGCTCCCACTGCAGCTGCCAGTGGCAATGGCCAAAGTGGAGTTTGTGCCAGTGCAGTTACTGCTACTGAGACCCCCCCTCGCCACACAGAAGTGAGGACAGACCCCTCTGAGCCAGCCCTCCCTCTGTCAGCACCCCCAAAATGGGCTGGGGTACACCAGCAGGGGCAGGGCCACAGGCACCCAGGGTTTGAAACACAGAGCAAACAGCCCTGCGCTCCCTGGTGTGACACCTGCAGCCACTGGAGGCAGGAGCTGTGTCCCTCAGTGCCAGCAGCCACCTGGCCTGTGCCCCTGGGCTCGATGGGACAACAGCCTGGCCTCACCACCAGCACCTGGCTTGTCCTTGCCACTGCCTGGTAGCAGGGATTGTGGCTCCAGATATCCCTTTCATCTCGTCAGGGGCTGCTGGATTTAATTCCCTGAACTTTGGTAAAAAGTGAGGGTCTCATCCAGAAAGCAATTTGTGTTTCTCAGAGCAGGCAGTCAGAACATTTCCCATTAAAATGTAAATATAGCTGTGTTTTCTGGCATCTCTTTTCCTTCCTTAAGGTAAGAAGAATATGAACTTGTATTATTTTTTCCATCAATAATATCTTCCCCTCAGCTTTGTTTTAAGGAAAAAAGCTGCCTGATATAAACCTTTAGCAAATTAAATTTGAATTGATTCTGACTGCACAACAGGGATCCAGATTACAGGGAGATGTCCTGGCCTAATTGGAGTCATTGCCAAGAAGTTATTTGCAGAGCATTAACCACGGAGGGCACAAGTAGAGCAAACATGGTCTCTGCACCAAATGCTCATCTCACCAGCATTCCCAGCTGGCTGCAGGACCAGCCTGTTCCCAACACCAGCAGCACCTTGATGGAGTCTCTCAGGAACATCCTGGATGTCTTAGTAAAACTAAACTCCTGGATGGAGTTTAGCTGTGCTGCAATCCCAGCCATCCTCAGCCAGGCACAGCAGAGCTCCACTGGCTGCTCCCTCTGCCAGCCCTGGGGCTCCCAGGTCAGCCAGATGTGGTGGTTCCTGCCCTGCCAGCCACCCCTGTCCCACCTCTATCCCTGCCCCACCACTTGTCTCACCACAGCTGCAGGGACACAGCAGAAGGGAATGGATGTCTGGTAACCTGCAGAGGATTTTGGCCAAACATGCTCAGAATAATGAAACCAACAGTCCCGAGCACTGCAGGCTTGAAAAGATGATGTTTCATGATTAAAACCCCAAATCCCTGTGAACTCACCATTTCTTTTGCTTTCAGACACCTGGAGGCAGGGAAGGGATCTCTCCACACCTTGGGAAACCTGTCAGTGTTTGAAGGGTGTTTAGAGAATACAACTATACTCCAAGGAGGAAAACCTGAATATTCTCCTGTGCCCACATTGTGCAGGTAACTGCCACAAGCTTGGGAGCTCCTCCTTCCCCAGAAATCTCACCCAATTAAGCAGTGGCTGATGACAACTTGCACTCCCAGCCCCTGTGGGCAGAGTTAATGGGGAGCACCACCCCAGACTCCGGGGAGGGCAGGCTCATCAATAAAAATGAATGGTTTCATTGCAAGGGGGGGGGGGATCTGATCCAGTGCTTTCCACGTCCCAGGGAACAAAGTGCTCCCCAGGGCCACCATGGCTTTCCTACAAGGCTGCCCCTGGAACCCAGCACATCTTGGACTGCAATGGAATGCTCTGTCCCACAGCAGCAGCAAGTGAATCAGCAGTCTCAGCCAGCATTAATTATGCAGAAAATCATTTGCTGGTAAGGGGAAAAAAAAAAAAAGCTCTAATTTAATCAAAATTAAATTAATAGTTAATTTAATAATTCCACAGTGAAAAGCCCTTGACCTCTGGACCTCTCCTCCCTGCACTCAGGGGCTGTGCATGGCTCCTGCAGTGGTGACATCCCACGGTACCCCAGCACTTCCCCACCTCAACCTGCACTGCCCAGGGCCCCCTCCCCAGGGACTCCCTGCAGCCATCCCCAAGGCATCAAGACCAGAGTGGGTAAACCACAGCTGTACTGAAAAAGGGAGAAAAGAGAGAAGAGGTGGGTGAACACAGACCATGTTACTTTTGAGCCCCTGAAAAATTCCAGTCCAAATAAATATTTTTTTAAGGAACTGGAAAATAGGAAGAAGAGCAGCCAGGCAGATCATCCTCCAGAAAAGGGAGCTGAGAGCAAATCTGGCAAATGCACCTGGGGTGACCTAGAAGAGGGAATGCTGTCTGAGGAAACAGACCCTCTAGATGACCTCAAGGTCCCTTCTGTCTCTATCAGCTACACTTCTACAGACTAATTCCTTAAATCAGTATCCTGTGGAAATTTGCCCGGCACTCTGCCAACTCTGGAGCTGGAAGAAGGATATGCATGCGCAGTGTGCAGAAGGAAGCTGGGTTTTTACAATAGGCCCTTGTACTCTTCAAGGATAAAATTTAAAAAAACCCGTCGTTCTGAGCTCCCAGCACCTGGCAGGACAGGCTGGGCTTCATCTGGAAGCATCTCCCCAAGTAATGAGCTGCTCAAGGCATTACAAGAAAACAAATCAGAAGAAGATTAACCTAAATACTGTTTGAAAGACTTAATCAGCTGCAAATTGCAATTTTGTGTTTCCAGCTTAATTAGCCCGAGTCTGGTGTTCATTGTATTGAGAAGCAGAACAAGGGCAGTAGCAGCAGCTTCACAGATTTCTGTTTGCAGTGATGGGAGGAAAAGCTCTCCCTGTTTAGGGCTCTTGGATGCCCCAGCAGCATTCCCAACAGCTCCAACAGAGCTGGAAAGAGTCAAACACCAAGCAATTTCACCTCCAACACCAACCCTGGCCCAGGCAGCCTGGCCTGGTGTTGCTCATATGAACCATTGCTCCACAAGTCTGAATTGGCTCTGCTAGTGAGGTTCTACAGATGCATTTTTGTTTGCACGGCAAGTGCTAATTAAAATGCAAACCATGTATCTCCTGCTCTGAGTGCTCATGCCAATGTGATTTCCACAAGGGCTGCAAACACAAGGGCCATCCTGGTCTGTGAGTAGGCTGATGAAGGTGTCTATAGTCCCACCTACCATATTTCCAAAGGCACCTCCCCACTCCAGCAGAAGCTGTGTCTGATCCCCACGTCCCAGCTGGGCTGGGGGTGTATTTTCACCGTGTCCCAGCAGAGAGGTCACTGTGTCCTGGTCACTGGTCCCACCACCACATCCCCCTCTCACAGCACACAGGGCTCCAGTCACTCGGTGCAGCAGCAGGGCCCTGGTTTGGGAAGTACCAAGGACACCTGAATAAGCAACAAATCTTGGGTTTGCTCCATGCTGGCACATGCTTGTCACCTCAGCTGGTGCCAAGCTCATCATGCTGACAGCACAGTGCCCTGCAGACAGCCAGAAGCCAGAGGAAAGAGAGAATTTATAGTGCCTGCAATTTTTGCAAGGGAACAACAGCACAAGCCTTTCCACCCATGCCTGCTGCGTGGCTCATGCTCTTGATGGTGGTGGTACAAATAAGTACCTGCTGCTTGCAGGGACACTGAACACTGGCAGCCGGGAATGAGCCATGAGCAGAGGCACCAGTTGAGATGGTGACACATTTCTCCAGTTTTCTGCCCACCAAGGCTGTTTGCTGATGCCACTCCAGGTTGTGGCCAAGATGAGGCTCCAGGCATCCCAGAGCAGATGCCAGAGCCAATCCCATTCAGGCAAGGCAGCTCTTCCTTGGGGCTGTGCCTCACCTGGGGGAGTATCACTCCCCACCAAGCTGTAGGAAAGGAGCCCTTCCTGGCTGTGAGGGCACCAGCTCCATCTGCAATGTTTCAGAGTCCTTAAAGGGAGGAGGAGGAGGACCTGCTGCAGCAGGGAAGCAGCTCCTGGAGGCCCCTCTGCTGCATGGCTGCATCGGTGACCATGGCTCAGCTGCTCCACTGGTGCAGGGCAGAGCCACGAGCCTCTGCCAGCACAGAGTGCAGGGGCACAGCTGCACCCAGATATCAATGGTGCAAGATCAGCTTGTCTGAGCAGGGAAATACATCACTGGGAAAATAGGAAACATTTGGGAAGTGGATGGTGGCTGTAGGTGATGGATGAGCACTGGAGGAGCCCAGCAATGATGAATAGCTGAGGAGCTGAGGAGCGAGACAGGGGTTGCTCACTGTGCAAATCCAGCAGGGAAATTGCTCACTGTGGTGGGAAGTTACAGCGAGCCTCCTTTACACCTCCACAGGCGTGGGGGCACCAGGGCAGCAGTTCTGGCTCTGCTCAGTGCTGGTGTGAACTGGAGGATGTGGAGTCACCTGCCCAGATCCACTGACCACCAGGGCCCACAGAGGGACCCCCAGTGCCCCACTCTGTCCCCTCTGCTACACCAGACCCTCTGCTCAGAGCAGTGCCCACCAGCACTGCGGGGAAAGGTGGGCAGGACAAGGGGTCCTGTGCAGGCAAAAGGAAGTGACCCCTCTGATTTCCCTCAGGCCCTCCATCCCTCAGGATACTTGAGTGGGAAAGGCAGGGTAAGAGCAGAGATGCAGAGAAGGAGAAGCAGCCAGAGATCTGTCAAGTACCCACTCTGCTAATGACAGTAACTCACCCAGCCTGGTGCTTTGGGAACTTTAGAGCAGAAGCTCCAGACAGGCAAGGATGACTCTGGGGTCAGCTGTGTGTGCAGTGCAATCCATGAGCAGTGCCTGAGACTGCTTGTGAGCAGTTACAACAGAAAACTCCTCCGTGGCCCTCAGGACATTGGGAAAAACTATCCCAGGGCAGGCTGTGCAAGGGCTGGGTGCAGGCAGGGGAGTGGCCCTGGCACTCCACACACAGGCAGCACTGGGGACCCAGCAGAGCTGTTCCACCCAGGGACAGGATCCTGGCTCCACACCCCATGCTGCCCCCTCCTTGCTTCCCAGTGACTTCACTTTTCAATCAATGATAAATACCAGTAGACAATTTCATCCATTCCCTGTTTACTTCAGCTTAGCACCATTTCAGAGCAAAATCAAGAGAGAATTCTACATTTAAATAGAGGAAGATCATCATGCCAAAAGCTTATTTCATTCTCTGCATCAGGAGGAAGCAGGTTGTTCTGAGCAGCTCTGGCCCAGGTTATCTGAATATTGTGAATTTCCAGAAGCACTGACAGTTTCATCTCAGTAGTAGGCTTCAGTCACATTTAGAACAGAGAGAAGCAGCCAGAGAACACCACAGCTGTAACACCCTCAAAGCCCCAAACCCCTCTACTCCACGTCTGCTTTCCTTCCAGTGCAGATGGCACAGGATGAGCACTCAAGAGTGGCTGGGGCACACAGGGCCTTCCCCACACCATCCTGACACCAGCTTAACTTTCATCATGACTGTATTCACAGAGCTTGGTAAGAATAACAGAACAGACATCTGGGAATGGTAGAGCAGCACACAGAAGTCAGAAAGGGTTTTCTAGCCTTTCTTTTTTAATCTTTTTTTTATTTACCTTGACATAACCCATCGACCTTATTAAACAAGGCCATGATTCCCCACTCCTGATTGGACAGGCACACAGTGCCCAGCTCCACCAGCTCCCAGTCCCAAGGGTTAGGAAGATTCTGGTACCAAGCCATACTTCTTCAGGATTTCAACTGTGGGTGTTAGTGCACTGCAGGGAGAAACAGAGCCATCAAACAAAGGGTTTGGAGCATTAAACTGCATTTTCTGGGGAAGAGCAATCAGCAAGACACAGGATTGGACTTGCAGCCAAGGAGAGCATGAACTCCAGAAACTACAGCTTCACACAGAAGCTGTGAGAAAGCGGAATTTGAGAGCTCCTGAGGATTTCTGTATGTGCTCATAATTAAGTTAACATTAATGGGAAGGTGGAACTGCTGGGGGAAGCGAAGCAAGGCAAACAAAACAAAGCAGAGCAAAACAAAGCAAAGTAATGCGTGACCCACTCCTATCCAAAAGCTTTGTTTCATTTAAAGCAAAGGAAAAGCCCCAGCTACACTCACCAGCCAGGCCGGATGATGGAGAATTTTCCTGACACAGATAAGTCAACCACAGTTGACCCCAAGCGACACTCTGGGCTCTGGATGTCTCCAATGGGGCCTCCATCAATGACCAAGGACAACTGAGGCCACAAGTCCTGGAATTCCTGCAAGACATCTGATGGTAACAGTCCTGACAGTGGTTTGTCAGTATCATTTAAATAAAATTAAAATATAGCAACAGAGCAACCCTTGGTTTATTGCTAAAGCTGAGTTCAACTGAGAGAGCCTGGGGCTCTGCCAAAGTGCCCCAGTGAGATCCCTGAGGGATGAAAGAACCTCACCAATACAGTCAGGGTGCTGCCCTGAGAGCTGATGTTGGCGCTTGTCAAAGCCAGCGGCCCCGAGCAGGCACGAGCAAGGTCTCTCATGAAGGGGTGGTTTGGAATGCGAACACCAACCAGCTGCAGGGAAGGACAGCAGGGTTTTACACACAGAAACTGGTTTTAATCTTGCATTGCCTAAAGCTCTCTTGACGTAAAACTGAAGCTCTAGAGAACTGACAGATCTACATCTGCTGAGCCAGCAATAACACAAGTCAAGCCCTAATGCTGGTTTATGCCACGTCCAGGTCAGCCACAGGGAGCAGGACAACACAGGGACCACTTCTGGGGACAGGTAAGGACAAATGTCAGAGCAGCAGCACAAAACCAGCCCCTGGCCCCCGAAGCCCTGAGATCAGTCCTGCAGCCAAGACCTACCGATGTGAATGGATTCAAGTCATTATTCAGCTCTTCTGAACGCTGTAAGACCAGGGTCACCGGTCCTGGGAGCAAGTCCCGCAACAGCTCATCGGGAACATTGACGTGGCAGTACCTGCAGGGCCAGAGACAGCTGGATCAAGCTGTGCACACGCTGTCGCCCGGGCTACCGGGCCTCCGACAGCTCCGGCACGGCCCTCCCACCCCTTCCGCGGGGGTCCGGGTCCGCTGGGGGAGGTGCTGCATCCCGGGGTCTCCGCGCCCACCTGTAGAGCCGCTCCACGTCCCCGAGGCAGATGGCGAGCGGCTTGGCACCGTTCCGCCCCTTCAGGCTGTAGATGCTGCGCACGGCGGCCGAGTCCTGGGCCAGGCAGGCCACGCCGTACACCGTGTCCGTGGGCACCGCCACCAGCCCGCCCGCCTGCAGGGCAGCGGCCGCGGCCGCCACCGCCTCCCTCCAGCCTGCGCTGCACCAGCCGTCAGCGGGGTCACCGGGCACCTGCCGCCACCGGCCTGGGCCCTCACTCCCCGGTGCAGCCCAGCCCAGCTCGACTGCGGGCCTCCCGCCGCCGGCCCAGCCTCCCCCCTCCGACGGCTCCCCGCACGCACCCTGAGGGCCGGGCCGG
>VZTR01026763.1:85496-102898 GCA_013400775.1 Chaetops frenatus | reverse complement strand
CGAGGGAGGTCCGGGGGTACCCGCGGCGCCGGCCGTGACCGCGGTCCCCTCCGTGTCCCCGCAGGTTCCGGAGGATCCGCAGAGGCTGCTGGAGCTGCTGGAGCTGCGGCAGCGGCGCCTGCGGTCCCGCATCGCCGCCTGCCAGGAGCTGACGGCAGCGATGGCCGCGCTGCGGGCGGCGCTCAGCCCCGGCCCGGCGGGCGGCGCGGGGCCCTGAGGAGCCCCGGGAGCCCTGAAGAGCCCCGGGGGGGGCGGCGGGACCGGGGATCGGCCCGGCGGAAGGGCCCGAGGGGTTTGGGGCTCCGGGAACACAGGGACCGGTAACGGCCGCACCGCCGCCCTCCCCCGCCGTGGCCTTGGGTGTCGCTCGGTCGCGCTGCGTTCGTGCCTTATCGCAGTAAATTTACACTTCAAAATAAAGCGTCACGGGCTTGGTCTGTATCTCCCCACCTCCCCGTCTGCTCCTGAGGAGGAGGAGGCACAGTCGCCCCAGCGCCCGCGTGTTCCGAAGGTTGGTTCTTCCCTGGCTGCTCTGAGCAGCCCGAGCCAACGCTGGAGAGGCTGCAAAGGCACAAACCCGGCCCTGTCCTATGGCCCCTACGCGAGCCCTGCCCAGAGCCAGTGCTGGAGGCAGAGAGGCAGGACCTGAGCAGGAATCAGCTACGGGACGAGACTGCAGGTCTGCGGTGGGAGATTCCCCAGTTCTGGGTTTCATCTCCCACCCACACCTCAGGGCACCACAGCGGCCAAGCAGAGCAGTGCTGGGAGAGGGAGGAGGGTGAAAAGGCATCGCGGCCTTTCAGGGTTGGAATTCCTCTTCCTAAGGGGACAGGGCAGGATGTTCACACTCCTCTCCCACAGAATACTCTCAGGAAAAACTATTATAACACAATGTTTAAATAAGCATTTAATTAGGATTCCATTAGTATTAATATTGCTTTCAATTCCAAAAAGGTTAATTTCCACTTCTTTGCAGATATTTTAAAGTACAATATTAACTTCATACAAAATGAGCAATTAAGCAAACACCATTATTTCACATTCTTCAAAAAATACAAATTCATATTTACTCTTTTGGGTTTGGGAGATGCTCTTCCTTTGGAAGTACTGTACCTGTAACTAACATCTTCACATTGCTCAATGTAAGCACATTTGTTCCCATGTTTCAGAGTTAAATAAATTCCTTTATTACCATACACACATTCTTGAGAAACTGGGGTTTAGTTCAGCCGTCTCCAAAGCCCCAGGCAGTGCAGCCCCCAGCCCCAACAGCTCTGCTGGAGCTGGAGCTGCCAGCACTCAGCCAGGTGAGACAAAACAGAGCAGGGTCAGCCCGAGCAGCAGGAGGACAAGAGTCACAAACCAGGAATACCAGCGACTGCAACTACAGCACTGCAAACACACCCTCGAGTCTGCTGGAAATGGTCACGTGAAAAAAATATTTTTTAAGAAAAAAGTAGAAACTGCATTTATTTGAGAAAGTGTACACTGCATAATGAACCAAATTTTGGCCAGCTTGCACACCACTGCAGCATGGTGTGGGGCTTCACCTAGTTCCAAAAACACACACTCAGACTATGTACACTACTACATAAATATCCAGTTTAATTTGCATTTCTCAGTGCAGACACAGAATCCAACTTCTAGAACATCTGATAGATATCAAGACAAGACAAAAAAAGTTAAAAGTTCAGCCCTGTCCGTGAGAATTGACTACAGGTAATATTTATAAAAACTTGACGTTGCTTCCAAAATATGTTACGGAAAAAATAGTATACAATTAAAAACTCTGCAGTCAGAAATTCATCAGGTTTATTAAAGACATGCTCTTCTTTTTTGCCTTACAGTCCAAACTGACTCCAACAGTTCTGCCCAGCTAGCTCAGGTAACTCCTGCCAAGAACTTTTCACCCACAGATCTCAAATCATTTCACAGAGACAACGCTCTGTCCTTGTTCCAGGGGGAGGATCCGAGGGACGGCGAGGTTCTGTGCCTTGCCTGGTGCCTCCCGGCCTGCAGTGGAAGCAAGGAGGTGACACCAAGAGCTTGTCTGCTCTGCCCCATGGGCCCGGCTGCCTCACCTCAAGAACCAACCCAGCAACAGCTGCTCATCTCCAATCCCCTCCAAGGACAACTACCATGCCAAGGGGCTGGCTGGCTCCAGCTCTGAACCCAGTTTATCTTGGAGTAGGAGTGCTGTAAACAGTTCACAGCGTTGATGCAGATCAAGGACAACGTTGTGGATGGCTATGGCCATGCCACCCCCAAGAAATAAGGCAGTAACAGGACATCAGAAACCATCTTGAAGACAAATTTCAAAGGTGCAACATGCCTGATTGAGAGCAGCTTGTCACTTGTGTTCCCACATGGGTGACAGAACGAGGACAGGGGAAGAAGGACACGCAACAAGGGACACAGCATGTCCAACAGGAGTGACAAGCAGCCCCCAGAAAGCGTGAGAGAAAAGGCTGCTGAAGCACAGTGCTCTCAGAGGGTTATTTGCATAGATTGGACATTTGCTAACACAATGCATAATTTGTCTGGGGCATGGGGGAAGGGCAGCACAGCACCCACCACACCTGTTCTGTCAGACAGACACACACGGACCACACGGGACAAGGATCTTTAGCTACAGGTATTGCACCAAGTTAAGTGCTCATCTTTGCACACCCCTGTTAACTTTTACTCAGAGCAAAAATAAACTTTGTGAAAGTATATACAAAAGAAATTGCAGCAATTGGGTTAAAGATAAAATAACCTAAAGTGCATTTTAGATACCAGTATGAGGTTCTGCAAACTTGTCTTTCTGGGCACACTCAGCATTACACAAGTGTCCAACTCGTACTTTGTTCCATGTAATTCAGTACCAGCATTCAATCAGTCCTGATTTTCCACTCCCCATGCCCTTCCCTCTACAAGCACAAAAAGCAATTTCTCCAACCTTCAGCTGCATGCTGAGTCTGCTTGCTTGGGTCCTTGCTTGGTGACCAGAGCTACCAAAGTCTTGACCCTCCTCTACAAGTTTAAGCTTCTACATCCATCTAGAAACTACAAGTGACCAAGTAAACCCCCACTAGTACAAAACAGGTGACCTAGAGCAGTGCAGTTTTGCTCTCTGACTGATAATTAAAGGGGTTCATGCAGACTTTGTAGAGGCAGGCACGCTGCTCCCAGAGGCTCCAGCACATTAACTTTTTTCTGGGAATCCAACTTCTCACCAGATCTGTAAGGGCAGAAACTCTCCCTTTTATTAACCATGTAATAGTGAGTATGCTAAATGGTGGGGCAGCAAGGAGAGGACAGGAAAATCTCTGGCCTTGCAGAATCTCAGGGCTTTGCTGCAGCTGCCCTTGGATCTCTTCCCATCCCAGCATGGCACAGACTGCCCTAGAGCACAGTCTGATCACACAGTACTGGGGATGATGCAAATGTGAAAACATCTCAGACACACAAAGCACAGACACTCTGGAAAGCAGATGGATAATAAACAAGAAAAGCACACACCTGTAAAACACAGTGGATGCACAACCCATGTGCTCACAGAATCACATGCTCCTGCCTCAGTACAAGCTCTAACCAGTTCCACCTGAATAGCAGCCTGCCTGATACACGTATCAGAGGGCAATGGCAAACCCAATGCACCAAAGAATCAGCAGGACGTAGTACTTTTCCTGGAACACACAAAAAAATCCAGTAGCTGTGAAGAGAAACAGCAGATTGACCCTGGACACTGCTGCCCATCACTGCAGCTCCACATTGAGCTTCCCAGTTCAGAGACTTTGGTAGTTTCTTCTACTCATTTCAGTCACAAAAGAGTTTCTGAAGATGCTCTCTGGTCCAACCAGAAGCGTGTTTTAGGTTGACTAACTCATAAGTAGCAAAAGTAAAAAACCCTCCCTGAAGGCTGCGAAGGCTCAGAAGCAGTTGCTAAATTGCCCAGCTGTCACAGTGCAGGCCACATCTGGGACCCTTGTCCCCCATCAGAAGTAACCCCCACAACTCCAGGGGAATCTTCACTCCTGCATCAGCAGTCTCCCACAGGCACACATCCACACCCACTCACCCTCAAACACCACAGCTGCACTTTGCCAAAGAAAATGCCCGAGGCCACAGAGAGAGGCACCAGAGGAACCTGCACACAGCTCCAGGCAGTGCTCACTCCCCTCCCAAGTGGAGCTCTGATCAGAGTAGCTGGCAGGAGACTCCTCTGCAAGGACAGTCCCAACCATGCAGGCCTGGGACTATTTTTTTGTGTTCAAAGCAGTTCTTGCTGCCATGCAACTCAACTGCAGCACAAAATGAAGCTGTAGGAGAAAAGCAAAGGGGCCACCACCTCGCTGCCCTCCAAAGACTGCCATTACAGGAACAAAATAAGAAATGCTTTGTTAACTTGTTTTGTGGATGCCAAAACTTGTTGCTGCAGGACTTGCAGCCCCTCCACACACTCAGAGGAAACACCACCAGCACGTGTGATGCCCTTGAGTTCATCCCTGCAGCTGCCAACAGCGAGCTCTCTGCCCTGGCACAGACACGGCGCATCCCAGGCACTGAGTGTTCCTGGCACACCCATCTGCCCTCACAGGACCCAGTTCCTTCCCTTCTGCACTTGACTGGAAGCAAACTGTCCAAGAGGGAAAGAGCAGCTCCCTTCAGTCCCTTTCCACCCATGCCTGGGCAGTGCATTCTCAAGGGAACTGCACGAGAGGTTGCTGAAGCCAGTCTCAGTGCTGGTCAGGCTACACTGAGCATGTCACAGGAGGGTTAAAGACCTGCTGATCCCCAGGCAGCACTCACAGGGTTCTCCCCTCCCCAGAGGTACAGAGAGCAGCTCTGATCAAACACCAAGAGTGAAAGATCTTTTATCCACTAGAGTTTGCATTCCTAAACTGAGTGCAGGGACACTCCCCACTAACTGCCTTACAGTCATTATCTTTGTATCTCACTAATGACAACATTGTAAACTGAATAAAGACTATTTAATATTCTTTCCTTTAACACAAGACTGACAGCCAAAGCCAGAAAGATGGATAAAAACTATAAAATTACATCTTTTAAAATAATGCAGCATAAATAAACCATTTAGAATGAGACTGCATTTATTGCAACATTACAGGCTTTTTGGTGGAAGGGGGGGTTTGGATTTGATTTACCCTGAGTAGGTTAGAATATAGACTCTCAGTCTGATATGAAAAATTATTCTGTTGTGTAACATCTTTTAGTCAAGAAATAGCCCCGTGCACAAAAAGCTGGCATTGCAGTAGGCTGGAGGCAGAGTCAGGCAGAAATTCTATAGCTCACTGGAAAAAAAAAAGAAGCATGTATGGACAACTGAAGGATAGACTCACTGAATTAAACTGAATTTATGCTGAATCTTTCTCAAAATTTTCTTAAGAGTTGTTCTCCATAAAAGATGAGAGTAACCAGCAAAGGCACCATGCTCCTGATTCAACAGTCCCAGGGTTAGGATGATGACTTGCTGCTGAACAGAGCCTAAGAAATCAAAAGAGCAACAGGCACCAACCTGACCACACCTGGGACTGACTGTACCCTTTGGAGAGCCAAGAAAACAGACTGGAGCCAGAGCCAGCAGAGGCTCCAACTGTGCTTCCATGTTGTGACACAGTGTCTGCAACACACTTCAGTCCTAGTGGAATTAAATGAACAGATCTATTAGGGGCACAAAGTACTTGTGCCCTGCTGAAATAAACTCCCCCAAAGCTCCCAGAGACTTTGGTAAGAGCATTAGCACACAGCAACACCAGGCACCAGCTCCTCATTAGGTGTGTGACAATGGCATTCAAATCACACTGCAGATAAATCCTTTCCCACAGCTAATGCCATTTCCTCCTCCTGTAGCCTCCTTTCCTGGGCTCCCCTTTACTGCATGGTTACTACAGACATGACAGACAGGAGAAAATTAGAGACCCAAAAGTTGTAACAAAGACCCACTTGCTGCCAGTACCTTAATCCCAAACGTAAGTGATGTGCAATTGGAGACAAAGTAACCCCCCTTTTCCTTTTTAAAATCTTTTTGCACACGAGTAACCTTAACTTCTGTGTTCACATATGACAAGCAAAAGTGACAGACAGTGCAGCCAAAACAGTTCATATATAACTTAGCTATTTCTTTTTTTTTTTTTTACCTTTTCTTTTTTTTAGATAGAATCTCAAAGGTGGATGTACCTGGGACGTGACTAAGATGACATCTGTGAAGCAGAAATAAGCCACAAAACTTCCAAAGAGGAAGGAATAAGAATCAATCCTTCAGTTCCTGCTTCTAAGGAGAAGGGTTTTACCCTCCAGGTGCAAAGGAAAATCTGGAACATCTTCACTTAGAGAAGCTGCTATTCAAACCAATTTCTTCCTCACCCTGCAGTAGTGCTTCAATTGGAATTATATTAGACGGGGTTTCAGGGCTTTGGAGGGACAGGAAGTCTGATACATCCATGGCACTTAATGTTTCAGTCTGGGAGTCTGAAGGGTTAACTATCTGACTGCTCTGCCCACAAGAAGGAGGAGCAGAGGAGGAAGGAAAGGTCTGAGGCTGCAGCTGGGAAGCTGGCTGCTCCAAAGCTTTTGAATCAGGTGAGGAACATTCCTTCTTAACGGTGGAGGTGGCTTTGTCCTTGGCAGAGTCTCGGCAGGCACACTGGCACTGGCAGGCCTCCTCCTGCTTTATAATAATAACAGGAACACTGAGACCAATCTGCTGTACAGGGTTTCCTGAAGGTGAAACAAAGACAAAACACAATGGAACTACATAATTTCACAGCAGGGAGAGAGAAATCAGCTTTGTTAAATTAGTTCAGTGTCACACTTACCTGTGTTACCAGCTACTGGTAATGCAGTGGTAAAAAACACCTTTTCTACTACTTTTGGAACTTGTGGCTTTAAAGAAAAAAAAAATAAACAAGAAAAAAGTGTGAATTGACTGCAATCAAATTTCTATTGTTCAAATTGTAAACAGCTATACACATATTACAAAGAGACACACAGGAAATCTGGGCTCAAAGTATTGTTTCAGTGGTCCTAAAGACTGAGCATTATTTGCTGGTGAACTCAGCTTATGGGTTTTGACAATTCAGTGTCTGAATTCTCAAACACTGCTGTGTGGGCTCCCACTGCCTGTACCTGCAGCCACTTACTCGTGTCCACCTGCAGATGAGAGCCTAAAGTGGCACCAATATTGTCAAAGAGAAAACTCGTGAAGTTTCAGCTATCCAGATTTACTGGAAAAACACCATCATTCTCTTTTAAAAATTCTTTTCATTATCAGTCTAAATTAGGCAGAGTCAGGGATTACAAAATGCCTTAACAGAATCCTTACAGAGCCTTTTGTGCTTCTGTGTGTTAAAAGTAATAGATTAAGGCCCATGTATATCCTCAGGCCTGGTGGATAAACACACTGATAGCTGCTGGCAGAAGTCCACCACAGAGGGACAGAAGAAAGCAAGATCTTTCTGCACCCTGAGTTTCTCCGTGCTCTACTTATTTCCCTGTCTGTTCCAGGGACTGCACTGGTGACGTGTACACACATTAACATGCCAAGCATTATACCACACTGCACCCTGGGGTTTATCCTACAGGTTTGACCCCCCTCCCTTTCCAAAAGCAAGGGCTCCAGGAGGAGTGGTTCAAACTGTTCCAAACCCCTGCTGCATGTACTGACCATTTGTTCTTGGCTTTGCGGGGAACCAGTGGCACCATTTAAGATCCATTGTAAGTTCTGCTCTCCCATGACAATGCTGGACTGCAGAATGGCGGTGCTTGGAGAAGGAGTAATGGTTATAGTGGGGTTACTGGTCAAAACGGGGTTTGCAGCAACAGGCACAGTCTGAACTACAGCTGGCAGGGGCTCAGCGGCACTGGCGGCTGTCGGAGCAGGAGCCCCAGCGACCACGGACAGTCCCTGCACAATGGGCTGCCGCGGCGGCTGGGTGTGCTGCAGGAAGTCTTGGTGACTGGCTGCAAACGGTGTGCTGTGAGGAACAGGCACTTCTGGGGATTGTAAAACAGTTGCAGGATTCCCAAACGCAGCTGGCTGTGAGCTGGGTGCTATGGAGGAGGGAGCAGCAGGCGCTGCCGAGCCTTGCAGTGCTGCCTGCGCGGGCTTAGGGAGGCCGAGCTGCAGGACCAGGGGGAGGGACAGCGACGCTGCGTCTCCTGCTGGGGGCGGGACCGCAGCCACCGAGTCCGTGTCGCCGTTAAACCCTTCAATCAAGGCAGCTGCTGAAAGGGAAACAGGAAAAAGTATAAATACATCCATTCTCATTAGGTCTGAATAAACTGCTTTTTCAATGAACTTATCAGCTAGCTGATAGGTATTTGCCAAGTAAAGCATTACCATGTTCCTAATTTCAGACTAGTGCTCAAAAACAACCCTAGACAGTGAAATCTAAAAGTAGCTGCAAGTTCAGGAAGTTAGTAACACTGGGCTCTACACTGAGCCTGATCAGGCTCATTAACTCTCTCTAATAAGCCTTTTATCAGCCAGGTTGTGCAGCAACTTCAAAAGGAGACCTTGAAAACGGGATGAATTTCAACCAATGAATTTCAACACTGAAGTTAAAATTCTTTTTGCTTCTTAAGAGTTATGTTGGGCATTAAGCTTCAATCTGAAATGCTGAAGTCAGTACATGCAAGTACAGCTGAAAAAAAGTTCTCTTTAATAGAGGTGCAGATACAACTGGTACCTGTCTGCTGAGAGTCATCCTGATTTGCAGTGTCATCTGGGCTCTGAAACATAGACTCAAAGATGCTTGCTGGTGAGATTGTGCTGAGGTCCTGTCCATGTGTCTGACAAACAGAAAGCAAAGAGGAAGACATCAGACAATGTTGTATCTCAGGTTTCCACAAACTGCCCAAACTCCAGTCAAGCAGCAAACACTCCTCCAATGAACCAGCCACCTTCAGGAATGGCAACATGTATTACTCACATGCTGTAAATTTACACCTGGTTTTTATTACCCGTAATAAAATTTACCAACATAATGAGCAAATCCCTACTCTTCAAAAGAAAAATATATTCCTCTGCATCCACACTTTGTTTAACCCTTATTTCTTTAAGTATTACATCAGAAACAGACATTAACTGGCTGCTTGAAGAACCTTTTCTGGAGCAGAACTAAATAGCTCTATTTAGATTGTATCCTGGACTATGCAATTCTAGTCACCCACACTGCACGAGGGGCAGGATATATACAAGAGCTGCACCCTGCTCCCACATCACAGCACAAAGAACAACACAGTCTCCTCAGCATCCAATTTTCCTCTATGTAAAATCTAAGCTCAGTCAACACCTCTCAAGAAGCAAGAACACTCATGGTAAAATCAGATGCAGAAACCTCAACAGCAGGTTGAACTACGTACTGCACATTTTGGAGGACAAAATCAAAACTTAAATGAGGATGAGGCAATTCCAGGACAATAACTCACTGGATTAGAGTTCTCCCGCAATTCTGAATCTGTTGATATGAGGCTTAAATCACTCAGACAAAGTGAGTGACTTGTATCCTGCGAAAAAGATAAACAATTTGAATTATATATTAAAAGAATAATGTCAGAAATGTTTTAAATTACTTTTTAGAATCCATACTCTGCTTATATGAGGCCCAGGTCTCAGTTCTAAAATCAAAGGAGCAAGATTTTTAAGTAAAGGATATTTAGTAGCTCTCAAGGATTCTTAACATCTCTGTCAAAGTACTTCCAAGAAGTCATATAACCCAGAATTTTAAATTAGCATAGGAACAAATCAACTTTTTGAAAATAAAAAAAATTAAACCTTCACAGTTAGTATTTTTAGCTAATATCTATTTTACTTTACATGTTTCTCCCACAGTATTGATTCCAACTGAAGCACACACAAGGAAAGCAGCCTGATGGATACAACTGCCCACAGGCACATGTGGCAAAGTGAGCACTTACAACTCCCTTTGAAAATCCCAGTCTTACATGTTACACCTTAAGAACAAGTTGCAGACCAAATTATTTCTTCCCCAAGGTATGGTTTATATCCACCTAACACAGAAGCATTAGGCAGAAGTGCTACTAACCTCAGACACATTGTTATTGGGAAGTGCATTATAGGTATGTCCCTTCTCATGACCTTTCATGTGACTCTTGAGACTGTACTGGGTACTGAAAGTCTTCTCACAACCATTGCTGGGACAGAAGAAGGGTTTCTCCCCTAGAGGCAGCACAGAACACATTTAACAGACCTTAAAACATCCTATCAGACACACTTTTAAAGTACCTGGGAGAGCAGTATTTCATACAAACAAGATGCTTAATGCCCCTTCACACACTCAGCATTCCTGGGAGTCCTGCAGGTGTGTGCTTCCATTTCACCATGGGAACTGACACACAACACAACATTTAATGGTTATGCATCATTACCAATACATTTGTGAAAACATGTTCATTGAATTCAAGACCTGTCAAGCATAAATATAACTCCATAAATGGAAAATTTGGATTGGCCTGACACAGGTGCAGGAGTTTGCACTTGGCCTTTTTAAACTCATGAGGTTCACATGGGCACACTCCTCCAGCCTGCAAAGGTCTCTCTGGATGCCATCCCCTCCCTCACAAGTGTCACCTGAGCCACTCAGCTCAGTGTCACTCCTATATTATATGTAACTATAAATTCCTATTAGGATTCTGAGAGTTAGTATAAACTGAATAAGCTCAATTAAAGAAAGTTAAAAAAAAATCCAAAAACATAGAACTCACCAGTATGTGTTCTAACATGTGTTTTGAGGTGGTGGCTTGCAGCAAAAGCCTTCCCACAGCCATCATGCTCACACCTGAATGAAGCATCACAGGAGAGTCAGCATCAGCCATCTTTGATGTATCAGCTACAACCTTAGATCATGCTTTGCAATAGTCCCAGGACTCTAAACAGCAGGCCCAAAGCTAAGCTCTGTTAGCAACCAGGTATCTCCCAGGAGCTGCTGTGCATGCTCCACAGATCTCAGCAGGGCTTTGAGCAGGAGTTTAAAACCCAAGCACGAAGGCAGTATCCCGGGGGTCTCCTTCGTGGAATACACATTGCATCCCAGCAGAGAGCAGCAGTGCATTTTAAAAGATGCTCATCATGGCAAAGGTTTACATTTAAAAAACTACCTTAACTTAATTCTTGTCTTTTAGGACAATCACTGCATCCCCTGTTAAAGGCAGCTGTGGGAGCTCGCAAACAAACATGCTCCAATGCCAGCCAGCCACCTTCTCTTATTTCTCAGGAGAACAACATTCCACTGAGAGCAGCAACAGCTGCTTTTTGGCACAGGTGTCTCATTATCTGAGCCACAAAAGCCAGAACTGCCACCCAGCAACTCACCGAAATGGCTTTTCTCCTGTGTGTGTTCGAATGTGCTTCCTCAGGTCACTGTGCGTTGTGAAGTATTTGCTGCAGCCTTCTGATTCACAGTTAAATGTTTTCCCTGTGTGAAGCCTTTGATGTGCTTTCAACCTAAAAAACGTGTCCAAAAAATCCCTCTTAGGACTGGTAGGATAAGACAGCCCTGGCCTGAGGCAAGCAAGCCATTCTTTCAAATGTGCAGCACAGGATCAAAAGCTTAACATATGCTGAACAGAAGGTAATGAGCTCATGAAAGTGACTGCTATCAGTTCCAAAGTTCTCCAACAAATCTGAGAGACCCTTGTGTTCATGTACCACCTTCAATGCTATTGGAATATAAAGAAGTTAAGCATGTCACCACAGTTCTGTCATCCTACCCTTTGAACAGCACTGCCACACTCGAGGGGTTTATACTCATACCTGTATGCGGGGGAAGCAAAACAATTCTATTCAAACACAAACACAAAGCAGATGCAACCTGCAGAACAGCAACAGCAATACCTACAAGAAAACTCACCAGAGCCTTCCCACCTGTACAGTGTTGAACACCCTCTCAGCTGTGCAGTGCTGAACACCCTCTCACCTGTACAGTGCTGAACACCCTCTCACCTGTACAGTGTGCTGAACACCCTCTCACCTGTACAGTGTGAACAACCTCTCACCGGTACAGTGCTGAACACCCTCTCACCTGTACAGTGCTGAACACCCTCTCACCTGTACAGTGTGAACAACCTCTCACCGGTACGGTGCTGAACACCCTCTCACCGGTACAGTGCTGAACACCCTCTCACCTGTACAGTGCTGAACACCCTCTCACCTGTACAGTGTGTTGAACGCCTTCTCACAGCCCTGCACATCGCACTCGAACGGTTTCTCCTTGGTGTGCACCCGGACGTGGATTTTGAGGCTGTAGGAGGTGAGGAAGGCCTTGCCACAGCCCTCCTGGTTGCAGACGAAGGTGTACTCCCCACGGTGAGTTTTCTGGTGCGTGCGCAGGTTGCCAGCGGTGCTGTAGGTGCGGGGACAGCCCTCAAAGGTGCACTGGTAGCGCTTAACCTAAAGGATAAAATGCTGCATGCTTAATAATTTTTAATCATTTCTGGAATCCAACAGGGTAGAGCTGCAGTCAGACATCAAAGACAATGCAACAGATTTCTACTCAAAAAAATTTACTGCTGCTTAATTCTCCGACAACAACACTTCTGCTGCACTCTGTGAGGCAGGAGTGGCACATGGGAAAGCAGCTGGCCTTGCAGAACAGGAATCTAACATAAAGGGGGAAAGGAAAAGCATAATCCAAAACTTTAGTAGCTAAAAATCTGATAAAACACTTGGAAAGAACATTGAGGAGCCAGCAAACCTGTCCACTACCTGCATGTGTAGCACCTGCGTTTTAGTCCAGTGCTTTTAGCAGAGTTACTTGTTTGTAGAGCAGGGAGATGAAGGAAAATGCACTGCCACAATGCTCAGACCCACTGCACTGTGTGCTGAATTCCCATCAACACCTTGAGCAAAACAGTATTTACTATCTCCCATGGCCTAACCACCAGTCCATTCATTACTTCACTTTATCCTAAAACAGCCTTCACTACTTCACTTTATCCCAAAAGAGCCTTCATTGAGCCTTGTCCTTTCCTTCTGTGGTTACTGAAATGGTCAGAGCCTGAAGTGTAATGGATCACATCAGGTCACAAGGACAGCCAAATACAGGTGTCACAGATATCTCAGCAAGCCACCGAGATCCCTAGGACAATTTTACATGGAACTGGGAACATTTGGTACCTTCCCCACTTCTGCAACAGACACAAGGGATCATTTAGAAGCTTCCAGTGTGCAAGTGGTAACACCTAATGAAACCTCATCCTCTCTTGTGAAACAGAAGGAATACACCACCTGATCTGCCTGAATAAAGTTATCCTCGACCACTAACTACCAGGCTGATGGCTTTTGTTTGACTGTTACAGTTCAGAAACCTCAACACCCAAAGGTAACTGAGGTGCCCAAGAGAGGACTTGGCAAGTCACACCAGCTATAAATCAGGTTTTAGACAGTTCTCCATAATGAAAGAGAAATAGTTTCTTGGTTACTTCCAACCTGCTTTGTAGGGGACAAAACTGCCAGCAGGACCCCTTTAAGAAAATTCTTTAAAGTTGAGTGATCTTTTGTATATCTCAATCCATGGTCTCTTGTTGCTCCCACAACAGGCTGGCATTCACCTTGCCTCAATAAAACCTTCATATCTGGAGAACGTTAGAGCATGTAAGACATGCAAGAGACCTTTACAGAGAGCACAGAAATACCATAATATGCTGGGTTTGCCTGTGGTCAAGTTAATTTTCTTCACACCTATGGGGCACGTTCTGGATTTGAGCTCAAAACAGGGCTGATGATATAGAGATGGATTTTTTTAGTGCTTCTCATTCTGCCAGCAAGGGGATCCACAGGGAATGGGTAGGGGACACAGCCAGGACAACTGACCCTGACTGGCCCAGGGACATCCCAGACCATGTGATGTCATGCTCAGTTATAGAGAGCTGGGGAAGGAGGAGGAAGGGGAAACATTTTATGTTCCCCAGTCTCTGTTAGGCTTGCTGGAACCCAGCTTTCCTGGGCATGGCTGAGCTCCCGCCTGCCAAGGGAAGCAGGGAATTCATCCTTTCACATTTTCAACTAGTCACTCAGCATTCTCAGAGAAGGAAATAGTAATTTCACTCTAAACCAAATTGTCCTTAATTTACAGTTCACATCAGGCAGAAGTTACCACTAAATGCACAAGAACTACAGCATGGTTACAATGCAGTCAGGAAATGTGGTTGTGCTGGGCCAGCCACAACACGGGAGCAAGACCAGTAACACACCAACATCAGAAAGCACATTTTATTACATGAGGAGGGTACATCATCCTCCCCCAGGGTCACCAGATCCAGTACAATTTGTGTATCAGTGCTGAAGTAAATGTTCCCTGTTACAGCTTTAAGGAAGCTGGAAATGAACACTTCACAGAACATTCTCCATGATACTTCCCATGGTACACAAGGGATCTGACACAGGCAGGAACTAACTGAAAATCAAGGGAGGGTTCTGTTAAGCTTTCTAGGTGTTTACATTTAGGTCTAGAAGAAAAAGGACAATATTAACTACAGATTAAGCTGTTTAGTTCCAAGCTGCCACTGCCCAGTATGTAAGAGAAGGTAGCAGCAGCAACATCAGCTTAATGGCCTAAACTCTGACAATGGCCTTGCAGTGCTCCCCCTCCCTCAAAGGCCAAATCTTTATTTCACAAATCCTTTCGAGCACACCACAGGCAGCAGCAATATCACCACCACGTTCTGAGCAAAAGAAACCTTTCTGAAAAGCACCACAGCACTTAATTCTCTTTTCACATTAACACATCAACACACTGCCTATACACACTAAACAATCAGAAATTGATTTGGAAGCCTCCCAGGTACAGCAGCAAGAGCTCCAGGCTGCCACAGCACAACAGAAAAACAAACAAGGCAGCAGAGGCCAAGCCCTGGACAGGCAGGCCAGGGTGCTTTGAGGTCAAAGGCTGTGGCTTGTGGCCAGGGACAGTGAGCTGCTGCCTCTGCCAGGGGGATGCTGGAAGAGACGTGATCCAGCATTTACCAAAGAAATGGGAACTCATTGTGCAACAGCCAACAGGGCTGGAGGAAGCACAGCCTCACACCCTGGTTCAAAGTCTGCAGTAACTGCTCTGTTTGCTTTTAACTCCTCCTGAGCTTACAGTATTCCCCCTAAATGGCTACATTTTCTGTGTCATCACTGAACAAAGAATTTGAAATACCAAACTGTAATCGTGTTTGCTCTTACCAACACAATTATATTGACAGATGTACAACAGAACCAAAAAAAAGCCAAAGGTAACTCAAGTGCAGAGCCCCCTTTTTAGCTTCATAAATGTCTAAAACCGACCTGAAAATGTAAGACTTTAAAACAGTTAGCTCAAGTGTTAAAACTGTTTGCAGACATTTTGGAAGTATCAAAGAAGTGAGCTGATGATTTTCAGAGACACCCAGATGTTTGGGAGTTTTAGAGCTTTCCTTTCCCCACCTCCAGACAACTTATCAGACCTTTGAAACAGCAGGAAAAAGGCCCTTCACACGTGCTCAGGGCTCAGAGCCACTGCTTTCACATTATGGTATTTCTGCCCTCTGTTCTGGGAAATTAATTCCAGAAATGGAAAATAATTTCATATAAAGGATTTTGTTAGGAAATTCCACATCTTACAAGCCTTCTCTAAAAAGCAAGGCTGAAAAATAAAGCCAGTTTGATTGCACATGCAGCCACTGACCCCGTTCAGCTCCCAGCCCCTGCTCTGGAAGCAGCTCAGGGTCCTGTGAAGAGGGGAGAAAGTGAAATACCTCAGCAGCTCCAGGCTGCAGCTGCTGCTAAGGTGAATAACTGACAGGAGACTCAAAGAGCCTCGCTGGACAACCTCAGAGCAGAAGTTCCCCAGGTGCAGAGCTGACCCCCCCTGCCCCCAGCCCCATTTCCCCAGCACTCAGCCACAACGGTGACAGCTCTGTGCTGGTGGACAGGACTCAGTGTCACAGCCAGGGCTACCACTGACACTGACACTTGGACTCACCATCCCCCACTTCACTCAGGCAGGCCAAAAAAGGAGCACCAAGCTGTCCCTGAGCTGGTGTCACTGTCAACTTCTCTTTACTCTTGTACCCAAAAAGAAGAGTCCCAGGACAAGCCCTCACCACTGTGCATCCAGACAGAATTCAACAGGGAAACAGAATTAAGAATTAACTCCATTTTCACCATGCAGGCTGACCTCAGCTTTCAAAATACATCAGATGGCAGCTCAAAGCTTCCCTCTTCTCCACAGTTTCCCTGTGACACAATAGAACTACAAGCAATTTAAAGTTTGGCATCTCACTTTTGGTATTCCAGCTCCCAGCAATGGCCTGGCCCTTAACTGGGACCTGAATGTGCTTTTCTTGAGAACAGGGCCAATCCCAGAGTAACAGCTCAGGCTGTTTCAGCTGCCTCTGCACTCACAAAGTAATGACCCAACCAGAAGAAAACCAGATCACTAAAATTACAAACACCACTGACACAAACCTGTCAGTGCCACACCCTCCTGCCATCCAGTGTCACAAAGTGCCTTCTGGCAGGTTCCTACAGCAGCAGGTGGTGTCAGAGGGAAAAGGGATGGCCCTGGCAGCTCTGCTGGGACATGGTTCTCCCCAGCACACAGCAAAGCTGGGGATGACAATGACAGCAGGTTTGGTGAAGGGCAATTCACTCAGTTACACAAAACTGCTTAAAAACAAGCAAAACTGCTGCCCAGCTCCTGAAAAACCACCCTGGGAAAGCACATTTTCAAAGCCTTTAAGGTCCCAAGGGTGCACAAAACCCAGAATGACATTTAGCTACTCACTTCCTTACGCTTGGTTTCTGGGCACTCAGACTGCAAAGTGAGCGTTGCTCCCTCGATGTTTCTTGGCATGGGAGTCGAGCCAGGATTTATTGTCAGATGAATCTGATCTGGAGAAATAATGTGTTGCACATAACCCTGTGACATTCCTTCATGATCTGCTATTAAATGAAATCCTTCTTCGTGACCCTCTGGTAAAAAAGGCAAGTGATCTCCACACTGTCCTTCATCCTCCTCATCCTCCAGCACACTGTGGTCCTGCTCGATGAGCACAGTTGTCCTGTCATAGACCGTCCCGGACGAGGAGGACACCAGCCCGTTTTTGTCAGCAAACCTCATCATATTGTCATCTTGGGCCAAGTCGTCCTCCTCCCCTTCATAGTAGATGGCGTTGCCCTCGGGACTGTTCTCGCCCATGGCTCCGCGCCTCTCGTCGCGCTACCGGGAGCTGCGGCCGGAACGGCTCATCTACAAAACAAGCACGGGCGAGGGAGGGGGGGTCAGTCGGCTCGGCCGCGGCCCGCTCCGCTCGCAGGCACAGCCCCAGGGCGGCCGGTGGCGGCGGGGCCGGGCCGGGCCGAGCGCCGCGGTCCCGCCCCGAGCGCGGCACTACCCCCTCCCGGCCCGGTC